>OMKY01180723.1:3608-14655 GCA_900302395.1 Bregmaceros cantori
AGGAGCTGTTGGAATCTACACATTTCATTTTATTCGATTGAAAAACTTGTATCAGAAACTCAGAATTCCACTGGTTCTTCAACCAATTACGCTGTATACACTACTGTCATTCACATAAACTCAACCATCTGGCTACGGGTAATTAACTTTTTTTTTTGCAATATGTTGCAGTACCATGTAAGACAGGACTTTTAACCTGCATGACCAAGTTAGCAACAAGGTAGAGAACATGTAAACTCTCTGGAGTTTACATGTTCTCCCCATGTCTGTGTGGGTTTTCTCCGGTTTCCCCCACCACCAAAGGTGTGTTATAGTTAACCTGCTCCAGTCAGTGCCCCTGGCCAAGGCACTGGCTCAGAATTTGGAGTTGGGCACCACGGCTAATCAGGATTAAATGTTACATTTTTGCAGCACAAACAAGGCAGAAACAAATGGATGTATTGGACGTAATTCATCATGCGGGCGCCAACACACAACTGACTCTCAGTTTGAGAAAATGAATGCCCACTCTCTATTCTAGAGGCCCTGACGGTGGGGGCTTCCTATTAATTTAATTTGCTCCGTGTTCATCTGTCATGGACATCCTTTTTAAGAATTGGACAGCACACAACGCGATCTTCTGAAGGTCGAGTGCGGGGTGTAATTGACTTCCATCTTACTGCAATTAAGCTGCTGACCTCTAAACAGCAGTTTAAATCAAGTCATGCTCCATCTTTGGCCGTGGTGAGCTAGCGTGTAGCACTCTGCAGGCAGCCAGGCTGAAAACCCAAACCGAGCTTTGCCAAATAATCTCCACACTCCCCATAGGAGCAGCATTAGCTTCAAGAAGGAGGAATGGTTCCTGCTCAAATTGAAATTATACCTCACAATCTTTTACCTTGATTTTACCACAAACATACACAGATGCATGATTCAAATTCAGAATTTGAGTTGCATGTAATTCTTTTGCTTTTTTAATGTTTTTTCCATCCCATTCAGGCTGTTTTCCAAGCTTTATTTATTAGGGTTAGCGGAAACAGGTGAAGATGGAGGGCAGACATGCGGGAAATACGTTGGTGGCGAGATTCGAACCACCGACTCACTGCGCCATTAAAGCATATGCGTGCTTTCCAGTGCTTTGCCTAACCAACTGAGCTCCACAGCAAAACGTAGAATAGCACTATAGGCTGGGCTGCATTTGGAAAGAACAAACAACTCGTGAACTCTATATGTCAAAACTAATTCCACTACACTGCAAGGCAAAAATCTATCAATACTTACATACTGCCGGTAGTCTTATACAGCTCCTAGTGTGTAAATTGGATGACAAAACTAAACACAATTGAGACATTCCAAAACCACATCACGCTATGCAAGACAAATCACTCACATAGAAATAAAATAACTCAGCAGGCTGATCTGCGGAGAGTGATCACTTTAAACCAATAATGGCAATAATCAGATCTCTAGAACTACGCTCCCAAATCAGCCTCAGGAAACTGCCTCGAGGAATTAGTGGAAGGTAAAAGTAGCAGAGACAACGAATGGTGAGGACTCAACCTACCAACCGTAAACAGAACAACCCTTACAACCTGCAAGCGCAAGAGGCGGAGATGCGATTCGCGACGGATTGTCGCAACGTGCATGTTTGTGTCATGTTTGCTGTAGGACTTATGTGAAAGTCCACAGAGCTGAAACAGTTAATGTAATACAACTAGAATTGAAAGCTTTTCTCCAGGGACCATAAACATTCTTCCAAGGCCAACAAAATCAACAAGGTTTTAACCCCGGGCTAAGAGTGCGGAGAGCGTGAAGCACAGTGGACGCGCTGTATGTGATTGGTTTCCTGAAAAACATCATTTTCACTTTGCATCGCTTCACTTGCTCTTCATTTGTATTCATTTGGAATAACGTCCAGGGTTGTAATGTTGCTTGCTTACTTATGCTTCTGCTGCAGACACTGTGGCCCATTTCGGCATAAACATGTCTTGGACAGCTAGCACCTGCAGAAGTTCACATATAGGCTTTTGGAATGAAACCGAAGAATAGGTTTACCAAGGACTAGGGAGGACAGAAGTAGCCAGATCGCTAACTTGAGAAGTAAAAATGCCTTTGTAAAAAAACAACAACAACAACAACAACAACAAACTTGTAAGTACCGATCCATGACACAAGTAAAACTAAGTACAGGCTCTGAAATGTACTCAAAAAGTATTTTTGAAGTAAAAAGTGCAATCCATATATACTGTATAAAGAGTTGGGAAGGGATTACTTTGGGATTTCTTTTTTAGTTTTATAACAAATTGTTTTCTATAAACTGCAGCTGTTCAACTCATAATATAGTCCGAAACCACGATTAATTAAATAAATAAAGACTAAACAAAAATAGTATCTGTGTAAAGTGATGTAGGGTAAAGTTAATCCAATCTGGGATTACCTTTGGATTATTTGAAAACAAAAATCAATTTCAACTTAATGTCGTCCAAATATTTTAACTTATTTTCAAGGTGATTACAGGGGTTGCTGCCAAACTGATTTAATAGTATAGGTATGGATATTTATTTCATTTTATAATTTTACAATTATAAAAGCTTCAGAGTCAGAGAAAATGTATGTGATAGAGGAAGTCTGAGAAAGAGAGGGAGACACGAATGTATATGATGGTTAAAGACCCGGTAGGTAGTTATCCTGAAACTACCTATCCTGTAGGTAGTACCTGATACACAATTCACAATTGCATCATTAATACTCTGATTTACAGTTGCTAGATTAACTGCAAGCTACTACTTGACGCCACATCTGAGGCTAACCAAAGAAATTTAGTGCACGGAACATTAATTTGCATAAATTATAACTTATAATACAAATAATTGGATCACTACAGTAAATGTTGACATTAGAACTTAAAAAATAAATAAATAAATCTAAACAATTGATTCTACAATCCAAACATGAGATTTTTAGTAATCAGTAATTTTTATGTTTTTTTTTTTTCCAGGAAAGCTGTAGCTTGTTTGCATATTTCCTGTGCAAGCTAGGCTTGAATGGATGTGAGTGATCTGTATACATAAGCGGCTATGTTAAATGATCCATGTTTAATCCATCCATCAAAGCTGTTCCATAAATTCAAAATATTTTTGTCCTGGACACGGCAAGAAATGAATAGCTTGTTGTTTACTGTACCAAAACCGATCCAAGTGGTGTTTTATTGTATGCTTATTGTCTGGGGGTTTCATTTATTTGCGGCTCTCTGGTTTCAGCAGTCTCAAGCAACTGAGAGTTGACCAAGCCATGAGGAGGTGGAGACGGAGCAGAGAGGGACAGGAACACCCAGCCCACTACGGTCAGCAGAGTACCCACTACCCAGATAATAAAATACATTTGTTAATACTAGGCCTTTGCAGTCATCCCGACTGCTAAAGCTGTACAAAGCTAAAACGCTTTGAGGAAATTCCATCCACCCGATCAGAAGTTATGGACCAAACACGTGTTTACAGACTGTAAGCCTAAATCCATAACCATGCCCCGGGGCAAATCACACTTTTGCATATGATGCAGTCATGATGACCATGGCAATTTTCCATCTCCAAATTTGCATTGTAATATGTAATCGTAACCCCTACCCTAACCCCTAAACCTAACCCCTAACCGTAACCCTAATAAAAAGTGCAAATGCGGCGTTAAAAAAAAGACACAAAGAAGATGGCGCGACTCGGAATCGAACCCAGGACAATGCCTTGAATGGCGAGCGTTTTACTACTGCACTATAGTGGCTGATGCTCAAGTCGGTAGCAGACAGCTTTAAGTTGCTATCGACGCTGCGTCCTTTGGCAATGGGCGGACCGTGACACGCCATTGGGCGGGGCGTTTGACGCGTGTGACACGTCATAGCGAAGCACGGCCGTTTTGCGGATGTGGTTATGGATTTAGGCTTGCAATCCGTAGTGAGGCGGACCAAAGAGCCATCTTGAATTCAGCCATCTTGAAACTGTTGGCCTCCAAAATCAGTTCACAAACCTACCCTAGAGCATTAACACACCTATTCTAAGGCAAGTCCATCCATCTGTTCAAAAGTTATTTCGTTAACATAGGAGAACGGCCGCGACGAGGAAGATGGACGTGTCTGCAGCGAACGCGAAAGCAGTAGATCCCTGACACGCGTTTTGGGGGATACAACTACTACCTCAGTTAACTGTGAAACTACACCTCAATTCCTGGAAAGGCTGAGCCATGTGAAGCCTCCGGCTACGTTGTCTGCGTGGACGGCTGTTGTTCTTCCTGGAGGAGCGAACGGTGCCGGACCCAGCACAAATTATACCTGATGTAATTAAATAATAGAGCACAGAGAGAAGGGAGGGGGGAGAGAGAGAGGGAGAGGAGGGAGGGGAGACAGGAGACGGGGAAGTGTGAAAAATGGGGAGAGTGGGGGGCGTGTGAGAAACGGTGAGAGAGAGAGATGGGTAGAGAAGGAGACGTGGAATGAGAGAAAGATGGAGAGAGACAGGGAGATAGACAGATAGACAAAGCGAGAAAGAAAGAGATTGACAGACAGAGAAATAGACAAACAGAGAGATGTAGAGAGTGAGATGGACACAGATAGAGATATAGACAGGCAGATAGTTAGAGGTAGAGAGAGAGGCAGAAACAGAGCGATAGACAGACAGAGATGGATAAAAAGAAAAAGACTTAGGGACAGGGAGAGACATATAGGGAGGGATAGATGGACAGAGAGAGAGAGAGATAGATAGAGCCTCAGAGAAAGATAGATGGAGAGAAAGAGAAGGATGACAGATTAAAAGGAAATAGTGCCAGACAGAGCGGAAGAGATGCTGATGAATAAATACCCCAATGCTTATATGAAGGGCAAGATCTATTCATGTTTACATTTCAGATCAGAATTCATGAGCGCACATGAGAGATTAGTAAACCCCAATAACGGCAGACCAATAATAATAATAATAATAACTTAATGTATATAGCCTCTTTCAAAGAACCCAAGGTTGCTTTACAAGAAACAAACCGAAGAAGACAAGAAAAGAAAAACAATAAAAGAACAGGAGACAACTATCGAATTAGGGAAAGCCAGGGAGAATTCATGATTTCACCACGTTGCAATTGCAAGCAATATACACATGAAATTAAAGTTCGGACCAGTAGGCACTCATTAAACGCATAATAATAATAATAATAATAATAATAATAATAATAACAGCTGAATAAAGAGATACGCTGATATAGTAGCAGATAAAGTCTCAGTAGCCAGGGTTGGCTTACTACATGGCACAGTGGACCACTACAAGTTTCCTCAAACATTGAAATGCTCCATAGAGTCCAAAGAGACCTATGCTGCTCGAATACTCAGTGTTCAATGTTGCACATTACTAGCAGACAACTCCACTGCAAGGGGGTAGAAACATTTTTTAAGTCTGGTGGTCCTAGGGGGTGAAGAGGGTGGTGTGCTGGGTGGGAGGAATCGGCAGCAATCTCCCCCCTCTTCCTGTTCCTGTCGAGGAACAGGTCTTGGATAGGGGGCAGTGGGTCACCAATTATTTTCTCACTTGCTCATTATTTTCTCATTAGCGCTCTCATCGTGAACCATATGTTATGCTGAACCTTGATGAAACCCCAGGAGGCTAAGTTTGACGCAAAATTTAAAATGTCAACAAATTAAAAATGGCTTTTCTAATGGCTGGCGATGACAGTAAAAATAACCACCTCTGTATGAACTATATATGAACTTACTGAGCTTAAAATACAAAGGCTGGGATAACTACATTCTAGAAATATTATCTAACCTTCTACAGACTTCTTTTTGTAATACGCATGTTTTTTTTAAGTTAAAAAGTTGAGAGATTTAGCGACAGGATTAAATCAGAAACTGAAATGAAGAGTCGGGGGAGACATTGCAGAAAAACCAGAGAGGGTATGCAAACCTGCGGCGCTGCTCGGCCTGCAGGACGCGCTCTATAACCAATTGCCACCGTGCGCCCCCAGCATGTTTTCTTTAATCACAGGAAAGATGGATATGAATTGCTACGTTAAAGACGCAAAGAGTTTGATGATGAAGTGGGAGAATAAATTAACTTTTGCTTTTACAAGGTGCAAGATCTATTCATGTTTACATTCCATATCAGGAATTCATGAGCACGCGCAAGATCTCAGAGTATATCTCATCCAGCCCCTTGAACCAACACCGGCTTCTCTTGGCTTCATTTTATGATTAGCTGTGTGTGTTCAGGTGTGCGCAGCAATGAATATTCATATGTTGTGAAGCTTGTGTGTGTGTGTGTGCTGATAGTGTGTGTGCGTGTGTGCATCTCCCAGCGTTGTGATATTGAGAGTGATATGTTGAGAGAATGAAACAAAATAATGTTTCGTCACATTCTTGTGTGACGACAAGGTGGACGAAGACGGACCATGTGATCATGCTTTTTGCATGTGGTTACCGAAGTGAATGGATGAGTAACTATGGATTTATTTATTTGTTTATTTACAACAGGGATAGTGCTCATTGATCAACATGAGAAAGTAATGTAAATGGACCAGAGCAGAGTTAGCCAACGGCTAATTTTCATCTGTAGTCCCTGGGCAGGTCCAAAAAAAAGGTGAACTCAGTAAAACCATTCATACATGAGTTGCTAAAACAGTGACAAGAGAAGTGACAAATGAAAAGACACAAACACAAGATGATGAGGTCATTGGTTGTGTAGACGGAATGAATGAGATCAGTTGTTGCAGGTTTGCGTCTCCTTTAGCCATTTTTTAAGATTATATTTGAAGCTTGAATAGCGGTTCGTTTCCCTTATATGGGCAGGGAGACTGTTCCATAGATGGGTGGGTCTGACTGAGAAGACTGTAAGGCTAAATGTGGTGCGCCTAAAAGGCACTTGACAGTCTCCTCTGGCTAAGGCTCTGGTGGCTCTGCCCGAGTTGCTTTGGATTGTGAACTCTTTTAGTGGAGGCGGGGCAAGGTCATTTAAACTTCTATTTATGGATCTGTTCCAGTTTGCACACTTCAAATATTTCATGAATTTGATGAAGTATTTGACATTGTGCATGTCACACAACTGTTATTTCCGGTTACTTTGCCACATAGTATTCCATTAAAAAAAAATACTGCTATCTCGCTTGTAGTGTGCAGGGTACATAGAGCAGAGTGCACTACAGAAAGTTTGTGAATTGGAACACAGCCTAAAAGTATAAACGTGTGTTCATGGTCTGAAATACTTGATCTTAGTTCCAATTGTTCGCTTCCAATCGCATCGACACGTTGATGTTCATTATCGTCTCAGCACTTCGGCCAGTGGGTAAACTCTTTCTCGGACCCCAAATGAAGGAGGGCGATGAGTGCAGCTCAGCCGGATTCGGTCGACACGATTTAATATATATCATGTATACATACTAGTTACAATACTTGTTACCTTTACTAGTGTAGCGAGTGTGAAAAGAACAAGGCGGTTGCTGCATTAGAATCACACAACGCTTATGATTGGATAAGAGCGCACATGGCGTAGGCGAGCGGAGTTCCCATCATGCAACAGGAGCAGCGGGGGTTGAGAACTGGAAAACACCATGACCTAAAGTCTGTGCACTACAATGGTGTATATAAACATTTGTTTGACCTACGGTAATCGGCTGTGCAGCCAATTACCGTCGAAGTGATCACTGTGTGTATATACTCGATTACATTTCGCCCTCGTTAGATTGGTGCCATGACCCAGAACACATACAAATCCTTGTGAGTAGGTACTCGATAGCACCACCTAGCTGGACCTGAGGTAGTCGGCATACTATGGCAGTTGGTTGCCCTACGGTAATCGACGAAGCGATCACTCTGTGAATTTACTCGATAACATTTCGCCCTTGTTACACAAGACTCGTTACAAACCTTTCCCAAATAATGAACGATTGTGTTATGGTACAAAATTAGAACTTAATAAGGACCCAACAAGACGTACAAGAGAGTGGAGCTGCCAACTCCTTTATTAGTAATAAGTAAGAAATACTCTGGACGAGTCAGACTATAATAAGTGTTATGTACAAGTCCATCTAACAAAGTTTCTGGCGAGGACGTCTCCGATGGAGAAGCAGGTGAGTTCGTAGATGTCTAGATTGCAATACTCAACATCGGGGACAAGGAGACGAACCAGGAGAGGTGGAGTGAGGAGGAGGTCCGCCACTCGCGAACAACTTGTGCCGCAACAGATCGATTCTTTATGGGAGGTATGAAAGCATCACACAATTGATTCCAGATACGCTTGATTCAAATACGAAATGTAGCTACCATTTTCCAAATAGACTCTCCGCCGTCACAGGCAATACAGAAAAGTCTCTCAGTGACATTTGACATCTGTACGACATCTCGTACAGATTGACCAAAAAGGGTATCATGTGTGAAGGCTGGTTGACTGCTGGTGTTTTTCTTATCAGAGAACTTGAACACCTAAGAACACCTACTGCCTTCTCATATCACAATATATAATATTTTTTATATTATTAAAAATATCACAACATCTAATCTATCCAAATTGTCTCAGAAAAATAAAATCCTCATATGAAGCATGATGACAGTATTGTATACAGGCGTGTTGACCATTTGATGGCAGCGATGCTCAATGGTTTGACTTGATAAGGACAGGCTTTTCCAGGCTGCTATAAAAGTTTGAAACAAAAAAAATTGGTAAAAAATATAAAGATTTAAAATCATACAGTAGTGCTGGGTATTCTATATTATTGTTATATTGCACAAGTATTTTCTTAATTGTACATTGTAACCACGTATGCGCCGCAGAGAAGTTAAAAGAACATCTCTCTGCCATCAGAACTTCAGAATTATGCTCTGTCTGGAGGTCCAGTCTGGTCCTCATCAGATATATTATCTTGTCATGTTTATTAATGCGGCGGCGGCACGACTCAGGCCGGCCCCGAGTACATAAACGATCGCAACAGTCTGAAATAACGGCTGTCTCATCAACGGCATCAAATATTTATCTGACGGCGACGTAAATGAATTACGCTATCTCTTAGCACAGCCTCGCCGCCGCGTTACCCAGAACCGAGCCGGAGGGCTGAGTCACCAATGACGATGACAGCCGGTCGGATTGACGCCCACCGTCCCGCTGCCGATAACGTGCTGCGGAGCGCCGATAAGGCCGACTCTTTCTCGCCGTCTCTATCTATCTGATAGATCCTCGCTGGTGAGTGAGTCATCGACAAGTGCTCCATAGATCTTCTGCCAGGGTTTCCTGCTACTGACAATCAGATACCAATTTACAGCGATACCCAAGTACCTGCGTACAAATACTTTGTTTCTGCAATTGAATAGAAAAGCCAAATAGGCCTGCTTCATTTTCCTTACTATAAGACGCACTTGAAGGCCTTTTCTACTTCTTTCACCTTCCCCTTATCCATCAAGGCAGAGCTTTCTTAGGTTCATTCAGGAGCACTTTATGTGGTGTGATGTGTGTGGGGCATGAGCATGCATGAGAGTGCGCGTGCTGTTGCGTGCGTGAACATCCGGGCAGTAGTTACGAGTTGTCGATTCACCTTCACCCGTGTTTCTTTTAAACAACACTTTATATGACCGTAGAGATTTAGAGATCTAATTCTGATTATTGTCATTATTGGTTTGAATGGTGTCAGTCTGCTGAGTTATTTATGTAATGGAATCTGTGAAGCGGTTATATGTCATCTATCACAATTTTGTTGTCCAATTTAAGTATTCAAAGCTGTATGAGTCTACTGGCAGTATGTAAGTATTGTAGATTTTGTCGTTGACGTGTAGTGGATTTCGCATTGACGTAAGGAGCTGTTTGTTCTTTCCAAACGCAGCCAAGCCTAGTGCTATTCTATGTTTTACTGTGGCAGTACCTTCATGTGAGGCCAACAGAAAGGCCAGTTGAAGAGTGGAGTTGTGACTCATTGAAGGCTGGTCTAGTGCAAGGTCGTAGGCGAAACCAATGGATTATCTTTGTTAGTACGTGCAGGTCAGTCTCACCCCACCGCATATTCAAAATGCTGGTGGGAAAGCATGAATTTTCTGTGTGGTATTTTCTACAGCTGTCCAACATGACCCAATAGCAGCAACAGCAGTTTTATCGCCAAGAGAGATAATTTAGGGAGCGCTTTACATCGCCCTAGGGTTTTAGAGATCTGCTTTTGATGTCACAACACAAATGATGGTGCGAATGGCTCAGGAATCGACCTATCGACCCTAAACTGAACAACACTGGATCGGTGCGTCTGCATGTTGGTGCACAGTCTGCTACAAGCAGAGATTGTGAAATGTGATAGTGGAATAGCATTGTGCAATCATTTGGGGAATGGAGCAAAAGTTCCTTGGTTGTGGGCGTCCAATGGCTTGTCCAAGAACACTCTGACATGGACACTGTTGGAGCAGGGATTTGAACGGTTATAGGGCGATACGTCACATCGCAAAGGCGTCCGCAGCCTAAGCAGATGCTACGTCATACGCAGCGGATGCTACGTCATACGCAGCGGATGCTACGTCATACGCAGCGGATGCTACGTCATACGCAGCGGATGCTGCTGTTATGTTGGTACTAGAGACTTTTACGTTGATGTTCTAGTAGCAGGAACTGTGGGTATGTTCGATAGGTGTTGCGTGTGACCGGGCTCTCAGTCCGGCTGGTACTGTTCACTAAAGCACGTTCCTCTACTACTCCCGGTCTCGAACTCCTTCATTCCTGTACATAATATTGGCGACGAAGATGGCTGAATATAATATGATGACCCTGCCCCCGCCCGCACCTTTCCTGGCGGTACCCGGCGATCCCCCGGTACCGTGGACGAACTGGCTGGAGAACTTTGCGGTCTACATGGATGCGGCGGGCTACGGTGACATGCCCGATAGACGGAGATGGCGGTTCTCCGCCACTGTCTCGGCGTTGAAGGACAGCGAGTTTTCCGAACACTCGGCACACCCGGTACGTACGACGAGGCGGTCGCGCTCCTCACGGGACATTTCAGCGGACAGCAAAGAGTGCTACTACGGCGTTACAAACTCAGAAAACGGCTACAACGTTCCGGTGAATCGGTGCGCGATTAC
>OMKY01180725.1:0-13407 GCA_900302395.1 Bregmaceros cantori
AGCCCAGGGGTCCTTTGATTGCCGTTTCCTGTGGCCCTATGGTTGCCATATCCCGTGGCTCAGGGGCCCTTTGATAGCCGTCCCCCGTGGCCCAGGGGCCCTCTGATTGCCGCCCCCGTGGCCCAGGGGCCCTCTGGTTGCCATATCCCATGGTTCAGGGGCCCTTTGCCATCCCCCGTGGCCCAGGTGCCCTCTGATTGCCGTCCTCCGTGGCCTAGGGGCCCTCTGGTTGCTGTACGACATGGCCCAGGGGCCCTCTGGTTCCGATGTCCTGTGGTCGAGGGCCCCCTGACTGCTGTCACTCCCCCCAGCCCATTTCAGTTAACCCTTATAGAATAAAGAAGTACAACTAAAGAATCAGCATCGACATCGGTATCTGGATTGTTGTTGGGCCCCCCCTGGGCCCCCTGGAACCATGGGCCCCGGGCGCCAGCCCCACTCGCCCGGTCCGTAATATGGCCCTGATCATAAGATCCCCAGATCTGTGTCAATTTACGTATGTAATCCAACATACCGGGTCGCCCTTTACTCACATGAAGGGCACCCCATCACGCCATTTCCCCCGCATGGTCCTGGATGCTCCTCCACGTGGGGGCACCCCATCATTACAATGTGATTTTGTTGTTATTATTATTATTTTATATTTGTCTTATTTTCTTTTTGATTAGATAAAATGCATTATAATTTCCAGATCCATGTACATTTAAAAACCCGGCAGGTGGCGGCAATAATCCCGTGTTAGGACATGTCCACCATTCAAGTAGAACGAAGAAGAAACAGAAAAAGAAGAAGACGAGGATCCAAGATGGCGGCTGTTGTGGAGAATGTTGTCAAACTGTGAGTGTCATTCCTTCCACCGACACATTAACACCAGCACGACACCGCGGAAAGTCTCTTTAATGACCCCAGCAGTCGACACCACACCTGGGCCGGGTCGGTACTCGGGACAGGGCTCGGTTCGGGCCCCGGGCGGGACGGGTTGGGACGGACCGCACGTCTCGACTCCCCGCCTCCTCCTGGAAGAGCTGTGCCGACAGCTGAGCAAGCTGGTCTGGGGGTCTTTTCGTTCTCACCTTGGGGTTCCGGGGTGTGGGTGTCTGAGTACCCGCCGGAGGGTGGGTCTAGACGCGGGGATCCACCCGAAGCTGCCCGGATAAAAATTACCCCTTTGCGAGCCAAAACCAACGCATCGTCCACGCATCGCACACTGCATTCGTTCTAAACGCGTGCGATGCGTGAAAGGTTGATTGGTTCTGGCTCGCCAGCCTAGAAAAAAATAGTAAAGGATTCTCGAATTCAAGCGGAATTCATGTTCATGTAGATACCAGGGGCGGTTCTAGGCGGAGACATCCGGGGGGTTGAGGGGCAACTTCTCAATATCTAAATATAATGTTCTCATAGACTCAAAAACAATTGAATAATTATATTTATCGGCGCAGGGGCGGAGCCGCGGAGCAGGTTATGTTTTTTGGTCGTGTTGGTTAATGGTTTGTCCCCTGGATAACTGAAAAAGTTGAGCACGGATCTGGATGAAATTTTGCAGGGTTATTGGAAATGACGAAAGAAAGAAGTGATTAAATTTTTGGTGCATTTTTGTAGCCTGCAAGTAACATAACACAATTGTTTTCTTTGAGCGATACAAGGAACACAGCGGACCACACTCCTCGGCGTGTGGCGTCAGGGACGCAGTGAACAACCCAAAGCTAAGCTGCTAACAGCAACTACGGACTGTTGCCGGGTTGCGCACCTTGCAACAACAAGTCGGCCCCGCTGGGCTACTTGCCACGGACTGCCACCAGTCTGTGGAGAATGGCTGGCGTTCGCTGTGGGCTGCTGTTTGCGAGCTTGTGTGCGTGTGTGCATGATTGTGTGTGTTCATCCTGCAATAACCAGTGTCATTAACTCTGTCTGCTGTTATTGAATGAATAAATGAATTAAAAAATACTCTACGAACAGTTGCATTGATAATGGCTTGCCACACATACTGCTAGCAGTAACAGTACTATGTTTTTTTGTAAAGTTATTTTTTCCGGCGTCAGCGCCGTTTTTTCCATCTTTATTGGATAGGATTAGTTGGAAACTGGGTTGAAGAGATCGGGGGTAGACATTGCAGACAAGTCGACAAGTCTAGTCAAACTCGCGACACTACGGACGCTGCGATAAATGCAGCGCCACTAACATGGATGGGGTCGCGTTAGGTGCGGTGTCCATAACCACTCGGCCAACGCGGACCCCATATTTATTCATAGTTTACCAACCCACACATCCCAACACACACACATACACAATTCCACACACACACACCAACCCCCGGCCCTCCTCCCACACACACACACAAACACACACCATTCCACACACACATACACTAAGACACCCACACATACACCAACACACACACACCAACCCACACACCATTCCACACACACACACGCACCAACACCAATCCATGCACACCAACACACACACACACACACACACACACATATACACAACACACACACCAACCCACACACACATCAACACAAACACACACCTAGCCTGGCAAGCTAGAACCCACGGTCCGGTGGGTCTGGATCAACCAGGCCGACAAATCAGATTGTTGTCCACATTGGGGCGATCGAATCAGCGCCCCCTTCAGGCGGGCTTTGTTGGACTGGAGACATGGGCCTCCACGCCACTTGTCACACCTACTGCGCTGTTGGTAACTTCATTCGATTGACACAACTTTTTTCCAACCTGCTTAATCCAGACCCAAAGACCAATACGCTGACAATTCATTTGTTCTGGTTGTTTTGTTGCGCGCCATGCGATCTCCTGTCTAATCCGATTGCCTGTATACATGGACACTTCCGTGACTTCGTCGTATAAGCGGATCACCGGAAGCTGTCTTTTAATCTGCTTCAAAATGTATTCCGATCCACTTGAAGCAGATCCGTGGAGGTGAATCGGATCCTCCGATAAGCAGATTATATTTAGGCTTTTTGGTGCCATGGAAACGGGGGTATGTACAATTATTTTTTTACCAGCTCTACTACACATGGTCTCCTACTCCCCTCAAGATGCAGTTGTTGTGTTTCACAGCATGGGGGAGCAGTATTACCGGGACGCCATGGAGCAGTGCCACAACTACAACGCCCGGCTGTGCGCGGAGCGCAGTGTCCGAATGCCCTTCCTGGACTCCCAGACTGGAGTGGCTCAGAGCAACTGTTACATCTGGATGGAGAAGAGGCACAGAGCGCCAGGTCAGTGAGAACACGGGACTGGGACCATTTAACATGAATTAGTGCTGCCCAGTATCTCAGTCGGTTAGGCAGTACACTGGAAAGCATGCATATGCCTTTATGGCGCGGTGAGTCGGTGGTTCGAATCCCACCACCGACGTATTTCCCGCACGTCTACTCCCCATCTTCACCTGTTTCCACTAACCATAATAGATAAAGCTTGGAAAAAAACAGCCTGAATGGGCTGGAAAAAACATCTAAAAAAACCCCAAGTAACATGAATTATGCTGCATCCCATAGCCCTCGGCTACGTCCTGACGCTTTGACGTACTTTTTTTAAAAGTTATTTTTCCGGTGTCAGCACCGTGTCTCATCTTTTATTTGATTGGTATAATCAGAAACTGGGTCGAAAGTTGTTGTCAGTGTATTTACCACTTGCCACCATTATGGTGGGATCATCGTGGTCGGAAGAACAGGCAGAGATCAATATCTGCCTAACATTGTCCTTTTAATAGTCTTGTATTATTGATTCATCCATGGTAATATGCTATGAATCACCAGCAGATAGCAGCCTAACTATGTCCATTGTATTAACCCCTGTACAATGGACGTGAAGTGGTAAGGTATACCACTTAACCGTGCGTGTACATATACTTCACCGTACATGATACCACCAAAATGTCTGCTCCGGCCAAGCCGTGACGTCACCGTGCAACAGCTTTATTCGCGCAACCCAAGGACTAAGGCCAAACGAAGGAGTATTGGGACGTACCGTAAATGACCATTCAAAAAATACTGCATTGTAGGTTCAACTCTTTGAGTGCCTTCTGTAGACGTCTTACAAAAACATGTTAACGTCACAAATTCCCCTTCAGTCAAACTCAAAAGTCAAAGCAAACCTTATTGTCAGCCCCACTGTGCAACATTACATCGCAAGAGGACCGACGTTTTGTTTCCTTAGAAACTCCTGATGTCCAATAAAAAGACAGGACGAATATAGTTCCCTAACACAACAATAAACAATAGCATTTATCTGGCTTATCTAAATGAACCTAGTGAATGTTGATGTCCTTGTAGGCGTGGCTCCCGGCCAGCTGTACACCTACCCATCAAGACGCTGGAGGAAGAGGAGGAGAGCTCATCCACCTGAAGATCCTCGACTCATCTTCCCTTCCATGAAGTCAGGTGACCACCAGGGTGGATTGTCCTAATGTGGGACACTCTGGCTCCTCCCCAAACTAATGAATGCCAATGAAAATATGGTAAAAGCTAAACTATGATAATGTGTTTAACATAAGTTCAACTGTTCAACACTACATTTCACTGTCCGTCATTAGGCAACTTACTGTCCCACGTTAGGGAGCTGCAAAAAATGGCCCACATTAGGGCAATCCAATCCTACGCCTTTTTTTCCTGTGGTCGGTTAATGAAGTTGTCAAAAGCTTTGGACAGATTTTTATGAAATCTTTACCAGAGCTGGGTGTTTGCTCTAACAGTCCACTAAAATTTGGCGAGGAAAGGGTTTGGCGGGGTGGTTATGGCCACAGCACCTAACGCGCCTAGCCTGCCGAGCCAGAACCAACGCACCGTCCACACATCGCACATCGCTAGACGTTGCTAGTCATGTGCGATGCGTGGACGATGCGTTGGTTCTGGCTCGCCAGGCTGTAACGCGCCCCCTTCATGTTAACAGCGATGTGTCTGCCGCAGCGTCCGCAGTGCCGCCACTTCTCGTTCCCCCGTCTGTGACGCCTACCCCTCCCCCCGATCTCTTCCCCCCAGTTTCCGTCTAATCCTATCCCATGAAGCTGGAAAAAGCTTCAAATGTCTTTTTTGTTCGTTTTTCCAACTGGGAAAAAAGGATATGTACATATGTTTTTTAAATAACATGCACAAAAAATAAAAGGAAAAGGAAATCACAAACGCCGTCCTCCCTCCCACCATGTCACAAAGCACGGTCCAAATTACTCTGGCTTCACCTGGTGGTGAAAAAAAAGTCCATCTGCCTCATCTGTTTCGAGTGGACTGAAGCCCCTGCTCCTCTGCATTGTTGGTAGTAGTATTGCACCACTCGTAACAACATTTGTACAATAAATGAACAGAAACAAATTTAATCCTGAAAATGCTTTGAACAATTACTTGGCGGAGGTTTGCAGTCTCACAGTGTTGTTTCATGTTCTAGTATTGTTGTCTTTAAAACAGTGTGTGCATTATGGTGTGTGTGTGTGTATAGAGTTGGACCTAAAGAAGGAAGGCGCATTGAGTTCTGACGGCAGCAGTTTGGAGGCCCTGCTGAAGGGGGAGGACCCAGAGAAGAAGTCTGTAGGAGCCGAGGCCCCGCCCAGCGTGGAGGAGCCCACTCTGGTGGAGCACCCACCCACCCCCACGCCCGCCCCGGCACGCGCCCGGAAGGTTCGCTCTACATCTCCTAGATATTGTAGATTTTAGTCTCGATTTGACATAAGGAGTTGTTTAATCTTTACAGACCAACTTGTGGCGATGTTGAGAAGAAACACATTTGAAGTCTAACTTTTGAGCTCCAACACATTATCTGCTCTGCATGAATTGACCCCACAATTTGGTCTCAATAGCTAACAAACCCCCTTCTAGATCCCACTGTCCACTGGTCCAGTCCCTTTTAGAGTTAATGGAAGTTCGGCGGGTAGTTCTGGTAAGAATTCTAGGCTGAATATGACTTCTGGCACCGTTATGGTTAGCATTGTGTTGAAAAATAGTCGAAGACACGGCAAAATAAATGGCACCGGAAGTGGCGAGCATAGGCGGGGGTAGTCAAGAAAGTAAACCGGATACGGGTCAAAAACATGTCTATAGCAGTTTGGGAAATTGTTTCTTATAAAGAAAATTACAACCTGAACAAATCTTGAAACGGTAGCTACTGTCTCAATGACACTCGGATTGGTGAAAACCCCCATAAAACTAACATGGAAATGTTGATGCGTAATAAGTTGGAGATAGGGAACACCAACTTTGCTTTCGAGTGGTAGCGTCAGAATGAATGAAGCTGTGGATGTTGCAGAGGATCTTGGACCCTGAGGACTATCTGGATGACCTGGAGGATGAGGACTACGAAGAAGACACTCCAAAGAAACGGAAGGCCAAAGGGAAGGTACGGACTCCACCTCACAGTCGATAAAATGCTCCCAATCGTTTGGGAGCAGTTGGCAGCAGCAATTTGGCTTTTTTTGCTTTCAAGTCAGAAAATAAATGCTCAACGACATGTGAAAGCCTGTATATATTAGGGAGGAGCGTTTATGTTACTTGTTTTGGAGTCCACTTCCAAACGCATCGCATTGGTTGCGGAGCAGCTCATAATACGTAGTAGGAGCGGCCTCGAATGTCAACAGCCGCTCCCAGTTCGCTGTAATCGGCGGCGTGTCAGTGGGTGATTAAGACTTAAATAAGGGAGCTGTTGAAAAGCGGGTCACCCCAAATGATTCTGTGTTGTCCTCCAGGGTCGTGGTGGGACGTCCACCAGGAAGAAACTGGATCTTGCAGCTCAGGAGGACCGGGACAAACCGTACTCCTGCGACAGTAATTTAACATCTACTACTCCACGTTATTCCTGAATTTACAACAAAAACCTTTCACATTTTCTTTTTATTCCTTTCATCTTCTCCATCCACGTTACACCTCAATCTAAATGAAAAACCTTGTTTACAACAAATCTTTCAATTCTGATCACCTCTCTCTCTCTCTCTCCCACTCCTCTTCCCGCTTCTAACCTTGTCATTCGCAAGGCCAACACGTTTCCTGTTTTTAAACAGTCTTTTAAGATATTTCACAGTGTGGTTTGGCCACAGCAGCGTTGTACCCTCAATCTGTAGGCATGTAGATAAGCCAGACATTGTTAGTCTAATTTTAATATCTCCATGTTCAACCTCTTTTTAATAGAACGCTAGAGGGAAAGGTTGGTATGGGCTGTGGTAGGAAGAATCTGGATGGCGGTCGGTAGCATTACCAGGTGGTTGGTGAATGCTTGGTTTCAACAAAGATTTGGAGTGATGTTCCAGGATTTCCACGATGAAAAGCCAATCCAGATCGTGGATCAACCTATTTTAGCGAGATCTCGGCGCATCGCACGCAACTAGAAAGATCATTTGGTCTGGATTAAGTTGGTTGGAGAAATGGTGTGTCAATCAAATTAAGTTATCAAATCACAGCGCAGTAGGTGTGAAAAGTGTTGCAGAGGCCCACGTCTCGTATCCAACAAAGCCCGCCTTAACGGGGCGCCGATTGGATCGCCCCAACGTGGGCAATCTGATTAGTCGGCCTGGTTGGTCCAGATCCACCAAACCGTAGGATGCGTGGACGATTCTTTGGTTTTGGTTCTTTGGTTCTGGCTTGCCAGGCTAGGATCAACCATAGTCCTGTGGATGTTTTCTGACCCATTCATTTGAATAGGAGTCGTTACACATCACACGATTTGCTGCTCGGCTGATGTTAGATCAGATGGCGTAGTATTTGCTGTGATGTGAAGTTCGAATCCCAAAAATGATCCACTTATTTTGTCAGGTTTAGGTGAGGGTTAAGGTTAGGGTTACCCCTTTAAAGACTAATAGTAAGCAGTCCGCTTTCTTGTTTTTATTAGGGTTTAGGGGTACGTGTAGAAGGTTAGGGTTAAGGTTAGGTTAGGGGTATGTGGTAGGAGGTTAGTGGTTGGGTTTAGTTTAGGGATTAGGGGATAGGGTTTTGGAGGGACCCTAACAAAACAAGCGGATCGTTTTTTGGGATTCACGCTTTACATCACAACAAATAATAAGCCAAAATGATTGGATCTATCATCTAACGCTAACCGTCCCTGTCCGTGTTGACTTCTTCCTTGCTGGTTTGTCTCTCCGTCCTCTAATCCTTTCTTCCCTCTGTCTCTTCTTCTTCTGTCTGTCTTGCAGACTTGGTTAAACAAAAGCATAATTCAAAACCTTCTGAAAAAGGTATACCTCTCTTTCACACCTTTACACTCCGTGTGTACCTCATTATTTGCCTTGTGCAAATAGGGCTTTTGCGCGGTGACGTTACGTCTTGGCAGCGGCAGACATTCTGGTGGTATCGCTTACGGTGAAGTGTACGTACGGTTAGGTGGTATATATAAATTGTCACTTCATGTCCATTATATTGGGGGAATACAATGGACTAGTTAGGCTGCCATCTGCTGGTGATTGATGGCATAGTACCATGGATGAATTAATAATAGACTTTTAAACGGATAATTTCATGCAAATATCGCTCTGTATCTGTTCGCCTGACCGCGATGCTACCATCAAAATGTCTGCCGTGACATCGCCGTACAAGAGCCCTATTAGACTGTTGTGAATCGCAACAAAATTCCTTTTTTTCCACCTCATGTTATTTTTGTGTTAATATACATACAAAGTGAACTGTATGCAATTATGTTTAGTATAGTTAACTCATTCACTCCCAGCCTACATTTTCCCTTAACCCATGGATTCTCATATCCATTCCATTCAAAATCCCATTGACAGAAGTGGTCATCTTTCAAGGCTTGCAGGTTCACGGAGTCAAAGTGCATTCTTTTATTTCGACACATGGAAGCGATAGTTGCCTACACTATGTTTGTATATGTATGCGTGCACATGCGCGCATGTGCTTGCGCAAAAGGGAGCTTTATAGCCTGCACAGCATAGAGGTGTGTGTATGTGCACATGTGTGCGGGCTTGTGTCCACGTGTATGCGCATGAGCACATGCGAGAGGGAGAGAAAGAAAATGCAGTCTTAGTCCGAACACTTGAGAGCGATAGAGCAGTGTGGGCGTCTTGTACGTGCACGCGCGCACATGCTCACACGCATACACATGCACACGGAGCATGTACACAGGCGCGCACTGCTCTATCGCTCTCATGTGTTCAAACTAAGACTGCGCTTTCTTTTGCTCCTTCTCCTGTTTGTGGTCGTCTCGTGCATGAACGCGCACCTGCTCATGCGCTTACACGTGCACACAAGCTCATGCACGCAGACGCCTCTGCTATGGAGGCAGGCCATAAAACACGTCAAAACACGTCAGTGGGATAGAGGGCGCTCGAGGAAAACGCATCAAAAACGTCATTTGGGAGTGAATGAGTTAATATAATAATTCTTGACATATTGTGAGCGGATGCTATTATACTATTATGGGTATTGGAAGTATTCTGTTATTTCTTCTGTGTGTTTGAAGTATTCTAATGTGTTATATTTTCCATGCAGTGTGTGGGAAGCGCTATAAGAACCGTCCGGGTCTAAGCTACCACTACGCCCACTCCCACCTGGCCCAGGAAGAGGGGGAGCACGCCACACAGGAAGTCCCGCCTCCCCCGCCACCGCCCCCACCGGAGCCCAAGCCTGGTGAGAGGAGAGATTCGCCCACACATCGCTCAAACGCGCGTTTGGATCTGGAGTCGACGGGATCAAAAAGGGGCGTGGCGTGTGGTGATTGGGGGAGGAGCATTATTTAAAAAAAAAAAAATCAAAGTTATCCAGTCACAGCGCAGTAGGTGGGACAAGGGTCGTGGAGGCGTGACAACCAACAATTCTCCGCCCACGTCTCGCATAGGCCGTACAAACTCCCCCCACATCCACGCTGATTGGAGCCTGATTCTCCCAGACCCAATGCAAGCGTCTAGCGATGTGCAATGCGTGGACGATGCGTTGGTTCTGGCTCGCCAGGCTAAATTTCCAGTGCAGTTGTTTTTTATCCATGACCTGGCAATAAAGGCCATTCTGGTTCTGATTGTGTTTTGTCCCCCAGCCACTAAGAAGCTGGGTCCGGACGGGAACGCTCTGCCCAACAACTACTGTGACTTCTGTCTGGGAGACTCCAGTACCAACCACAAGACGGGCCAGGCTGAGGAGCTCCAGTCCTGCTCCGACTGTGGACGCTCTGGTAGGAAAACCAAGAATTTAATCTTTTGAAAATACCTCCTGTTTAACTACCGGGTTAACCAAGTTTGTACCTAAACAAGTTAAGTTATTATTTTGGGCGCCAGCGCTGTTTTTCTTTCTTCATTGAGAGATAGTGACAAGCCGGACAGGGGATTTGAACCCCTGCGGCACTGCTCGACCTATGGTCTCTACCCGCTTAGCCACTGCGCGCGCCCCTCCCCCCCAGATATATATGTATTTTAAAGTTATTTATTCCATCGTTTTCCCATCTTTCGGATCACGGATAGACATTGCAGACAAGCCGAAGAGGGGCGGAGAACTCTCGGCACAGTGGGCATTGTGATAGAGACCACAGCGCCGTTACATTGGTCTGAGGCCTTGGAAGATGCGATGGGGCAGTGTCTTTAAGTCATTCAGTGCCAGCCCTTTTCAAATTGAGCACGCCCCAGTGCAAGGGTTTGTCTTTTTTTCAACATGTGTTTTTTCAAGACTATCACAAGATAGAAAATGTTCTGTGTCTTTGTCAACAACAACCTTCTTTCTTCTTGTTTCCATTCTTTAGTGCTCATTACCTATGTTTTCGGTCGCGTTGGTTTGTCTGTCAGCAGGATAACTGAAAAAGTTGTGCACGGATCTGGATGAAATTTTGTAGAGTTGTTGTAAAACTAACATAATAGTGTCCAGTTTCTCATAAAATCTTCAATAAAAGGAGGTGGGGGGCGGACGGTGACCGTTAGGTGGACAGAGAGAGAGAGAGACAGAGCGAGAGACGCAGAAACGCGATGTTGATGAACGAGTTGACCTCTCCACTAATGTCGTTTCTTAATCCTCCTCCAGGACACCCGTCGTGTCTCCAGTTCACGCCGGTCATGATGGCGGCCGTCAAGACGTACCGCTGGCAGTGCATCGAGTGCAAGTGTTGTAACATCTGCGGAACCTCCGAGAACGATGTGAGTCCATACACACGTGTACTTACATCATTATGATTATCAATACTTCTGTCAAACAATTTTAAATTCAACATGAATGCCCCTAACTCTTCACTTTGACCACTGTCATGGCTAAAAACATAAGATACTGGTCCAATCATGTTTTCCCAACATGTTACGGTTTTGCTGAATACAGGCAGTTAGATTCGGACACCCATTGTCCCTCCACGGCACCAGTATATCAGAGACTCTCTGGCTCACTTCCCCTGTTCCGTTACTTCTAACGTCTTTAGGCTCAACCCCTTTTTGGTGTTGGCAAATCATATCACTCGGCAAGTAGTACACGCATACAATAATAATACCAGGTGTCCGTGTGCACTCTGCACCGCAGACAACAAGGTCAACAAGATTATTCTCAGACAGTCGTTGTTTGGCCGTCGCCCACATCACAAACAAGTACACTCCCAAAGTCAAAGCCTTGAATGTATATATTATTAATTTCTTTTTTAAGAGGCCTAGTGGGAGAATTTAATAACTATTGTCATGGGAGTTTGTACAGTATAAAATTTTGTTTGTGTGTTTGTCTCTCTATAGGCTGCAGGGAGTAGGGAGAGAGTACAGACAACTACAGAGAGCCATGAAGGATATTATTACGTTTATCCAAATTCAGTGGACAGATCGGGTGGAATCATAGGGAATAAGAGGACTTCCAGTGTGCAGTGTTTCTCAATAATTTTTGAAGTTGTCTCGTTATTATTTTAACTTTACTTATTTCCCGTTTCCCATCTATATTGGATATATGGAAAGCCTTCTATCATTCATGTCTGCAGAAAGAAATTGATGTATAGACGAGTTTGGCGGGTATTTCTGGTAAAAATTCGACCCTGAATATAACTTTGGTGCCGTTACGTCGCTGTGTTCTGACTTATTTTTGAACTTGTCTATTTAATGGGACAGCACACACCTATTGTGTTATTTAAAAAGGATGGTGGTAACTTGTGCTGTGCTATTCCACACCCAAATGTTCTAGTGTGGATCTGTGCCCCACAAACGCATGATTCAATAATCTGCGCAACCCGTTCCTTTTTACTCATTTTTGACAAACTTACCAGTGAATGCAGGCACCCCATTGGTCCAGAGGAACATGTGAGCACACCTAGTGAGAAACTTCGGATTTTCAAAATGTCAGCCCCCATGTTTTTTACCACCCAGGACCAGTTGCTGTTCTGTGACGATTGTGACCGAGGCTACCACATGTACTGTCTGGACCCCCCGATGACGGAGCCGCCTGAAGGTCAGAACTCCCAACATGGTTATTACCTGCGCCAAGCAGGTTATGTTTTTTGTCGTGTTGGTTTGTCTGTCAGCAGGATAACTGAAAAAGTTGTGCCTGGATCCGGATGACATTTTGTAGAGTTGTTGGAAATTACATTTTGGTGCATTTACATCATTGTAAGTTGCATTGTAGGTATAGGATTCTATAGCATCTAGATGTTTTGGCATCAGTGACCCCCCACTCTCTGCGTGCTTCTAGTTTCAGTTTTCAATCAGCCATGTTTGCATCAAACCTCATTTAGGCCTTGAATGCATTGACTCAAGTCTTAAAAACATGCATGTTGTGTTGTTTTTACTACTGTCTGTGTGCTTGGTGTGTTCACTACCGTGTCCCCACTTTGTGGAGATCATTTTGCATCATTTTCACGAGGACTCAATAAGTGGTAAAAGCAGGGCTTTGAACCCCCATTTTTTCCAAGCTCTTCGTTCCGAACAGAAACAGAATTATTACGTTATTCTTTATACGTTAGTTCCACCAATAAATTGATTTAAAAATATTGTTCTCGGAACGGTTAATTTAATTCCTGTCACAAGTTGTGCCAGGCAGTGTCTCAATTCAAGTTGACGCTAGTTGCAGGCGTGCGGTGGGGGAAGGGGGCTGGGAAGGGAGGGCGCACGGCGCCAGAGACTGGCAGAGAAGCGAACAGCTATAGAACAGACCGAGACTTTGAGGAACAAAATAAAACCGGTATTAACCCGTCACCATTATTTTTAAGTGAGTGTCCCTGTTCCAGAACATAAACATCTATAATCTTTCCAGTTTCGTTTCTGTTCACTGAAAAATACAAAAAGTTCCCGTTTTCGTTCCTTGAACCGGTTCAAAGCTTAAATGTGCCAAGGGCTATTGCCACATTGTTCGTTGAATAACATCACGTTGTTTTGCAGGGAGTTGGAGCTGTCACTTGTGTCTGGCTCTGTTGAAAGACAAGGCATCGATCTACCAGACCCCTCCTCAGCCGTCGTCCTGATGGTCGTCTTCAGAGGCACACACGCACAGACACACACAGAAGCACCCCCCCCCCCCCCCA
>OMKY01180725.1:20904-32858 GCA_900302395.1 Bregmaceros cantori
ACCTGGTCCGCCAGTTCTCTGGCCGGAACCAGAACCAGACAACCCGGACAGCGCGAGTCCGCTGGACCATCGCCAAATTCTTCTTCCTCGCTCCTGAGACAGCAATGGGGAGCCTTTAGACACAACACTCTTGTTTCTGTCTCGCACGTTTAAACTCAACATGCCGTCGTGTTGTATAGCAGTCTCGTGAATGTTTCATCATGTTGTGTAGCCGTTGTGAGCGTTGTATTGTGTAGCAGTCACGTTGCGAGTGTTTCGTCATGTTGTGTAGCCTTCACAGTGTGACCAGTGCGTAGCTCCAACCTGTGACTGAGTAGTTTGTGAAGGGCAGGTAGCATGTAGCCGAGGGTCTTACCTGTGACCGAGTAGTCTGTGTAGGGCATGTAGCTGAGGGTCTTACCTGTGACCGAGTAGTCTGTGTAGGGCATGTAGCTGAGGGTCTTACCTGTGACCGAGTAGTCTGTGTAGGGCAGGTCGCATGTAGCCGAGGGTCTTACCTGTGACCGAGTAGTCTGTGTAGCGCAGGTAGCAGGTAGCTGAGGGTCGTACCTGTGACCGAGTAGTCTGTGTAGGGCAGGTAGCAGGTAGCTGAGGGTCTTCCCACTGCCGGTCTCGGCCGCACACAGCAGGTTGTGTCTCCGCAGGGCTTTGGGGATGGTCTGCAGCTGGACGGTGGTGGGGTGGACCAGGGACGCTTCCCTGAGGACACGTACCAACTCTGGACGAAGTCTGAGGTCCCCAAACTCTTTGAGCCTTCCCTGCCCCGGCTGCTGGCCTTCCTAAACACACACATTTTTTTGGAGTGTTTTCACACCAGGAGAGTCCTTTGGTTCGCCCTTTAGTCCGGACCAAGGTATCCGTGGTTTAAATCAGTTGTTATTCACACCATATTTCTTCAAGAGGACCAAATTATGGAGCCCCAGCACACTGTCATGGAAACTCTTTGCTTTTTTCATATGTTCTCCTTTTACCAACAATACACAGTAATTACCTGCTCGCAAATACGTGGTTGTCTTCATCAAAAAGCTGTGTTTGTCGTCATTGAAATAAAAAGTGCCATCGTGTCATACGACCTGGCGACCCTAGAGGGCAATGATGCACCGTAATTAGAGATCGCTTCTCAGTCGGCAGACAGAAGCATGCGATTTTCTTTTCATACAATGCATAAAGTTTCATCAACCTTTTTTTTTAATACTCAGAACTCAAATTCCCGTGTGGGACATAATTGTTTGAACTTCGATTTGCCGTTCATGGCGGCAAAGCAGCCGGTGCCGACACAACAAGCAAAGACGCCAAGCAGCAAAAAAACAGGAATAAGACCAACAATTAAAGGATTGTAACACTGGTACTTTAACCACTGATAGCAGCAGAGGACCCAGATGGTCAGCTATAACCCGTATCATGCAGAGGCGTCATTGCCTGTGTGTGTACCTACTGTGCGTTTGTGTGTACCTCTGTGCATCTTTGTGTGTACCTCTGTGCATCTTTGTGTGTACCTCTGTGCATCTTCGTGTGTACCTCTGTGCATCTTTGTGTGTACCTCTGTGTATCTTTGTGCGGTGCGTACGATTGCTCAATAGTTTGGGGAGATTGTGGGTCATGTGGTTACTTGGACTTTTGTTGTGTTGCTGTGAAGCACTTTGCATTGCTCTGCATGAAAAATGCTATGTAAATACAGTTTGATTTGATCTTACACTCTCACCTGTAGGAACGGGGCGTGGCTCTTGGTGGCGTTGATGGTGAAATAGTCGCCGTACGACTTGTTATGCTTCCAACCACTGGAGGCCAGTAGCGTGCGGTCAAACTTGCCAAGAACCTGAGAGCAGACATTTATAATAATAACTGTTTCTGTGACGTTCAAAATTAACTTTATTGATCCATCTACCCGTACAACATTAACTTCATTGATCCACCTACCTGTCCAACATAACTTTATTGATCCGTCTGCCTGTCCAACATTAACTTCATTGATCCATCTACCTGTCCAACATTAACTTTATTGTTCCGTCTACCTGTCGAACATCAACTTTATTGATCATCTACCTGTCCAACATTAACTTTATTGATCTGTCTACCTGTCCAACATTAACTTTATTGATCAACGCCAGTCCAACATTAACTTTATTGATCCGTCTACCTGTCCTGCCGGCTGGCGAAATCGTATGTCACGGCTGTCGATGAGTAGTTTTCCAGGTCGAGCGGTTGGAATTCTGGGTTTCTTCCGGAGCTCTCTGGGGGTCTGGACCGCCTGCCACTGTAGGTGTCGGGGTACACGTATGATGGGGAGAGACTCCTCGACCGCAGGTGTGTGGTGGGCGTAACGCCAACTGTCAGGAACACGAGCGTAGAAACAGCTCAAACCTTTACTCCTTTTATCGCTAGTATTCAATTAGTGTCTTTTCACTCTGTAAAGCCCTGACTATTTAAGGATGAATTGTCCTAAAGTAGGCCACTCCCTAATGTGGGACACCTAAGCTCCAGAGGCTCTGGCTCTTCCCTAAACTAATGAATGTCAGTGAAACTATGGTAAAAGCAAACTATGTTCACGTGTCTAACACTACATTTCACTGTAGTGTGGATTGGATTGTTGTGGATTACAGCGCACTGTATGTTTACAGTCTCACTGCATGCCCAGAGCGTGCAGACACACGGTTCGAGAGAGAAAGAACTGTTAAAATGTGTAAAATATAAATAACAAAAAATGTTAAAATCTAAGAAAGGATGTGGGATATAACATGACTCGCTAGAAAAGGAGGCCAGAGGGAAATATTTAGAAAAGATAATCATTATAAACGGATTGGACCCCTACCAAATATCAACAAGTGAATGGAGTGAGGACAACACACTCACTGTCGTGGACATATGGGTGGTACACATTTCAAGTTTAAAAATGACAAGTCACTCGACTACACACACACACACACGTGGCTGTATGTTGGTATCTTCTGATAGCAACCAAACCATTTTTTGGTTATTTATGTTTTACACAGTTTAACAGTAATTTCTCTCTCGAATCGTGTCTTTATACAGCGCGCTGGAACCATAATGGCCGCCGCCCACCCGTGACGTCACGTTCTGCAGCCTGAGCAACTGACTGTCGCACATTAGGAAGCTGCAAAAAAGGGCCCACATTAGGGCAATCTACCCTATGTCTCAGCCTGATTTAAAATGTACTCCTCTGAGATACTCTCATACCGTTACCTGCAGTAGATTTATTACAAAATGAAAAACACCACATTGATCATCTAACCTTGGTCGACGCGCCGCATCCACGACCAGCAGACGGCCGAGCTTTGGGACGTTAAGTAACATTTTAATAAACAATATTTATACATATATGAAATATAAAATTATATAAAGTTCCTCCTAGTCACGGGCTGCAGTGACAGCAGCGATGTTAGGTCCGCTGCAGGAGTTCAAAACGCAACCATGTCCTGATCGGTCTCATGGCGTGTCGAATGATGATGATGTCAGTAATGTATCGTTCACGAACGATTCGTTCGAAAGAACGATTAGCATTATCATTAACTGGAGTTGTAGTAGTAATAGTAGAATATATAATAATACCATTTTTATAATTAGAATATTCTTTCATCCTTCCTGGAGAGTCGGTGAGCGAATCTTTTTGAACGTGCCTTTTCTGTGAACTGATTCACTTAATTCAGCTGCATGAAGCGAATGTTTTTTGCCCATTACTAATGTCGACAACACGTTTTTCTTCTTTGTCACTTCACTGGGGATAGCATCCATGCAGTTGTTGCACTACCGCCCCCTTGTGTCACACTCTTGTACCTGCGCCTACTATTCTAAGGGTTGTTTTGAGGGGATTACTTTTTAATTGCTTTGTCATAAATGTCTTACAAAAAACGTTCTATGAACTGGATTTGTTCAAAGCAAAAATATAGGACACTCTTTAAATAGCTAAATAGTGTAGTAAATGCACGCGCGGTGCATTCTGGGCCGCCACCGTTGGCGGTCCTCCACCTGCCTACACGCCTCCTCAAATAGAGTCCGAACGAACCTTGGCAATGGCTGAGTTCAGCTATTGCAGATTTGAGTTCCTCTATTCCCAGCTCCTTCCCTGCCACTGAACTGAAAATTTCACAGTCGTCGGCCCGAGCATTAACCTTGGGGTGTTAACAGCCGTGGCGGACGCGGGGATTTAGAACCAAGGCCCGCACATCGGTGGGGCCTTGAGCATTCTGGATCCCTCTCTGGCTCTAGTCACGAAGCTTGTCGCTTTCGCTGGACACCCCAGGGGAAACCTTAAAATACAACAACCAGCCAGCCTCTATCCATCTCTCTCTGTCCTCGTAGTTTGTCTGTTTGACCATTGGTGCGCCACTGAAGACTTCACAACCAGCTCTCTCTATCTTTAGTTTTAGTCTGAAGAATTCTAACTAAAGAATGAAGAATTCAGGCCACAGTGATGAGATGTTTCCACTACTGGTTCCTCGGCATCTTGGAAAGAGAACACGTCACCAACGAAGTGAAAGCCAGTTAGAAAGTATAAACATAAAAAACTCGCACACATATATGTATGTTTATTAATTTTAATATATTTTCCATTATATTAAAATGTTTGTAGATTGACTTGCTTTTTTGGACTAAAATGCTAGATGTTACGGAGTATTCCTTTAAATCCTTGCGTCATTGCAGTCAATATTTGCACATTCCAGAAGCTGCTTGCTGCTGTAGAATGTCACACAGTGTTGACAAGTCATCCGATGGAGTCCCTCCTGTTTCACTCCAACATTAATATGCGTTATTTATTCCGCTCTTTACGGTAGCTTTACACATTACAACACGTGTTTACGGTAATCATGCCACGTTAGATACGGTCCTGGTGCGCATAATGACTATTTTCAGAGAACTTAGTCCCACATCTATCTCGATCATAAATCTCTTCTTTGAATCAATAGATATATGTAACATCTAGAGGTATATTACATTACATTAGATTGTAATGTGTTATTATATAAAGTAATGTACCTCTAGATGTTAAATAATTATATTTATACATAAAATGGAGTGTTAAAGTTAATGTAAAAAAATAATAATAAAAAATAAAAAATAAAATGTGCTTGTTCAAAAAAAGCTATGTTTTATCGCCGCCCCAGCTGTTCGTATTGCGTTCCATTAATTTTGCGACTCGGCGCGTCTGACTGAACGCGGCCTTCTCATTGGTCCAAACATTAACATCTGGTGGTTTGGACAAATGAGATGCCCACATCAACTCGTACGAACCGAGTCGGAGGAACTACGGAATGCAGCGCCAAGCCCCCTCGACGCCACTCGATGCCGAGGGACACGGCGGGTAGACCGCCAGACTGTCGGTAAGTTTTTCTTTATTTAATATAAATTAATTACATTAATACAACACATATATCACATATGTATTGTCTTTGTGTCTACTTAACATCGTTAACATGTTTTAAAGTTGGGTTTCTGGTTCATCTTTTTGTTAGCAGGTGTTCTGTCGCTGATTGGCGACGCTGAACGCTGGATCTGTCTGTTTCTCAATACTGCGATCTGGGTATTCTCAGACATAAAGATCCATATGAATGGATGAGAAATCACGATATAAATCTCACGATATGGACGAATAAATGACTCATCCAGTAGAACTATATTTACCTTTGGTTCGTTTTTTAGCGAAAACTTATTAGAAAACGGATTTGCTACTGCAAACTGTTCAACTCATAATATCTATTCTGTAACCACCCTGAATTAAATAACTTGAAAAACTATGTGAATTATTTGCTGTATGTTAAGGCTATTTCATGTAACCCCAAAGTAATCTAATTGGGGATCTGTTTTGGATCACTTTTTAAATGTGGTTTTAATACCAAGTGAAATGTATACGTTGCAATCATAGACTGCATGTTATATTTTTTAAGTCTATGGTTCCGAAGAGTTAAAAAAAAGGAATTTGAAATATGTAAATTAGGTGGGTGCCGTTGGCGGAGTGGTTATGGGCATGCGCCCCTCCACTCATGTTAATGATGCTGTGTCTACCGCAGTGCGGGAGTTCTCCTCCTCTTGTCGGCTCGTCTGCAATGTCTACCCCCGATCTCTTCAACCCAATTTCTGACTAATCCTATACAATAAAGTTGAAAAACAGTGCCAGAAAAAAAACCTTTAAAAAAGAGAGCTTAAAGGTCTATAAGATCTGTTTTTCCTCTAATATGACTCTATTCCTGTGAGTCAGGAACTGTATTTTTTTTCTAATAAGTCCGCTGTGGAAGTGAAACCAACGAAGCCAACAAGAACGTCGGCAAACCTGGACGTCCCCCTGCATGTAGCCTGAGGACATACGGACTCATAATAAATAACGTGTTGAATTTCTGTGAATGTAGCGGTGATGCTGGCCCTCACCACCAGTGTGGACCTCAGGAAAGGGATCCATACGCTACAAGAACTGGCTGTCAGCCATACAGGTACGTGTGGACCACATGTTCTATTCAAGTCTCTCAAGATTCATTTTAATCCTCCATATCGCATATGCATGACAGCAGTACACACATGGAATTTTAGTTGGGCATGAAACAACTCTCTCAAGATCAACAGGTAATGAAGACGGTGGACATGGAGATCCTCAACGTGGAGAGAGATGGAGGGATCCTCTGCTGCTGGAAGGTTGTTATTATTATTATTATTATTATTGTTATTGTTGTTGTTGTTGTTGTTGTTAACGGCGGCGAGCAGGTTATGTTTTCGTTTGAGTTGGCTGGTTGCTTGGTTTGTCCCCACTCCCAGGATAACAGAAAATGTAATGCACGGATCTGGATGGAACTTTGTACGGTTGTTGGGAATGATAACATTTTGGTGCATTTACATCATTACCTCTGCCAAGGAGGTCATGTTTTTGTCTGTTTGTCTGTCAGCAGGTTATGCATGGATCTGGATTAAATTTTATACCGTTGTTTGGTGTTGGTTTGGTGCCTTTCTATAGCCTATAAGTAACATCATACCTTGACAACTGTTATGAGCTTACAAACTGTGATTTTGGTGCAGGGTTAAGCAGGTTAGAAAAAAAGGTGTGTCAATCAAAAGATATTAAAGCCCACCTTAACGGGATGAAGCTCATGCGGGACACTCGGCGGTGCGGGCAGAGGGCTAGGAAGGGAAGGCGCACGGCAGCAGAGACTGGCGGAGCAGCGGACACTGGACACAGCCCGCCATGTTTCAACGAAAACTTTGAGGAACGAAATAAAACCGGTATTAACCGGTTACCATTCTTAAAATATAAGTGTTCCTGTGAAAAAAAGTATTTGCAATTATGTTGCAGTGTTCTGGTAAGTGCTACACATTTTTAAAACAATGATCCCTCCTTTCGTTTTCAGGGAGCATCTGGGATGACCAGGATTGGAAAATACGACCCGGTGTACAGCAGCTACAAGGTTATTTTTTGTCATTTTAATCCACTCACTATTATCTTCATTTTAACTATGCTAGGCAAGGCATCCAATAGAGTTATTAGAATGTTAGCTTTAACATCTGTTATTAACTCTCTAACTTCAGCAGCCTCCAGTAGACTTCAATTCTGTTTTAATGTCAACGAACAATAACTCGGCTGGTACGGCAAGATGGATGGAAATCATTGGTCTTTACAGCCTTGTTAAAAGCTGAGTGAACTTGGACACATGTTTTACAAGTTAACTGCTCATCTATTTGCACCATAGACACATACCAGGTAGGGCTGTGCAAAAAAAATCGATTTGAAATCAAAATCAGATTATTTTGTTCAGAGGATTTTGGAAAAAGTGAAATTGTCAAATCGTATTTCCTTTTTAACATTGATAATAATGATTTTGCTTGTCTGTTTTCAAGTTATATGGGTAAATAAAATGTATTTAAATTGATATTGTATTAATCCTAAACCAAGGGGCGAGGTGTCTCTGCTTAACTCTAAAAATGGACACAATTTGCAAAGTTCGAAATACCAGGTGATGAAACCTAATGTTCTAGGCACAACGTCTCAACAATCGTGGAAGAATAAAACCATCACCCACAAAACAAAGAGCAGCAACCGGTCCAAATTCTTCCACAAAGGATATATACACAATAGGGCTGTTACCTGGCGGCGGCAGACATTTTGGTAGTACCATCGCGGTCAGACGAACAGGCAGAGAGTGATATTAGCGTAACATTAGCCCCGTGTACACGGACACTTTTTTGGATCTGATGAAATTTAGGCGGGTCAAATATGATCCTATTCACCTGAATACACGAACGCTTACCAATCGGATCCATGTTTATGCCGCGTTGCCATGATCAGAGTGTATATATAATATCTATATACCATGTAAACGGGGTTGTCTTTTTAAAAGTCTTCTATTATTGATTTATCCATGGTAATATGCTATCAATTGCCAGCAGATGGCAGTCTACCTATGCAATTACATTTTCCCCTATTCAATGGACGTGAAGTGGTAAGCTATACCACTTAACCGTACATGTACGTACAGTGCAGCAGCCCTGTTATCAAGGTAATTATGCTAACTATCATACTAACTGTGTCTGTGTGTGTGTGTCTGTGTTGTGTAGCTGCTCTATACTTTTGATAAACCGGTGTGTGTGATCAGCTGCTCTGTGAACAAGGAGGAAACCCTATTAGGTAAGTATTGGTAAAATTATATTTGGAGATGCTTGTTATTATTATTATTATTGCATTCAAAGTCATCGGCCTATTTCATCTTCATTGGATAGGATTAGTGGGAAACTGGGTTGAAGAGATCGGGGTAGACATTGCAGAGAAGCCGACGAGGGGAGGCGAACTCATGGCACTGCGGACGCTGTGATAGACACAGTCCCATTGACATGAATGGGGGCACGTTGAGTGCGGTGTCCATAACCACTCCGCCAAACGACGCCCCTCCATAATTGCTATTCGTTTTTACTTTTTTTTTAATCCAAGTGCACATTTCATTGATGGACTGCTTAATTAGTAAAATATTTCTATTTGTGTGTACCTCTCTCTGTGTGTCTGTGATTGTGTATGTGTGTCTTTCTGTCTCTCTGATTGTCTATGTGTTTTTGTAGCTGTCAGCCTCTCCCAGCCCACGTGGGATCGCCCCAAACCAAGTAATGAAATTATTAGATATAATAATATTTTAATAGTACTGCCTGACAGCCTGTGTTTCTATATAATATATGGGATTATTTATATTGTTTTTCCAACAGTGGCCAAGTGTTTAACACTGCTGATTGAAATCCACCCCATCAACAACACCAGAGTACTGAAGGCAGTGGACTGTACCATCAGAGTCCAGGTAGAGTGGGTTGTGGACTGTACCACGTAGGCTGTTAGCAGGCTGTTGGTATGGTGTAGGACGCCGGTGTTATGCTGGCTGCTACCTGCTAGCCTTATCGAATGGGAGTTATTCGGAGCGATACGTGACATCGTTTGGCGTGACATGCACTTCTAATATACGGTAAAAATATGGGCTTTGAAAATATGTACACAAATCGCAGTACGTGTAGTGTAGAACTATTATTTTATTAAATTATTACTGTAGCGCTGACTTACGTATAAGACACGCCCTTAGCTCCTTAGGTTCCTTGGACCGCCCTGGACTTACGGTTTCTTTCTCAACATGCCAGAGCCTATTTCCCCATCCCGGCGACTTCAAAAGTTGCTCACAAAAGCTGTTCACGTCAATGGGATGACTTCATGCACGCTGCGTCTACTTTATATACAGTATATGAATGGCACTAAGAACCATATAAAACTAGTTTATAAAGAAATGTTTAACATTTCTAAAGATTAAATGTAATTTTTAAAAATGCAGCGGTTTTAATGCGTCATGCAAAGCAAATTAAAGTTCCGTCCTATGAACATGACGGGTATGACATCGCATTAAAAAGACGAGACTGCAAGGTCTAATGGGGATTGCCATGACTTCTATAATGCCTCCAGTCGCCCACTCCATTTTACCGTCATTTTGCGACAGCTGATCAACAGAACTTGCCACATGTTTTACATCATCTATTTGCATCATAGGGAAATACTAGCCTGGCAAGCCAGACCCAATGAATCGTCCACGCATCGCTCGCTACAGGGCGGTCCGGTGGCTCTGGATTCCCATCGCGAGCGATGCGTGGACAGTTGGTTGGGTCTGGTTTGCCAGGCTAGTCACAGACGGTATTGTCTTGTAGTTCCTCTATCCAGATGCGGACAAGAGAGGCTGTGGTAATGACTCACACCTCCTGTTGGTTGCTGATGAAGGCTGTAAGAAACACACAGAGACACACGTACACACACACAGACACGCACTCGGACACAACACACACACATAGACACAGACACACACTCAGACACTCTTAGCTGTCCATCGTGTCCGATGATGACACTTGCTTGGGGGGGGGGGTTATGAGGGGTTGATGGTAGAGCGCTTTAGAAGGTCTCTGGTGAAGTCCTTATAGCGTCTTTTTTGTCCGCCAGCTGGGCGCTTTGCATCTTGCACTTGGCCATAGAGGACTTGGCGGGGCAGGCGGTGGTCAGGCATGCGGATGGTGTGTCCTATCCAAGTGTTTTTGGGCCACGGCTGCTTCCATCCAGGTTGAATCAGTTTTGTTGAGGATCTCCGTGTGGGGGACTTCCCAGGATAGTCCAAGGAGCCTCTGGAGGCAGCGTATATGGAAAGCTTCCAGGTTTGTTAGGTGCCGTCTATATGGTGTCCATGTCTCTGCCCCATAAAGTAGGGTAGATACACTTACCGCATTGTAGACAATGGTTTGGGTTTTCAAAGACCCTGCTGCACAAGCGTCCAAATGCTGATGAGGCTTTGTTAATGCGGGTGTATATTTCAGTGTCGAGTGAGCAGTGTGTGGACAGTGTGGAGCCAAGGTAGGTGAAGTTGTCGACTGCTTTGAGGAGGATACCATTTATGTGGGAGCTGGGGGGTGAGGAGGAGGTTGTGAGTTGTGACAGGACTTAAGTTTTTTTGATGTTTGATGTTGAGAGATGAAATTGTGTTGAGGGCATACTGCATGGATTCTGGGCTGTGTGCTAGGATTGTGCAGTCATCTGCGTACTGGAGCTCATAGATATGGCAGGTCTTTGTCCTGGTGTGGGCCTGGAGACGTCTGATATTAAAGAGGTTCCCATCCAAGCGGTACTGTATGTGAATACCATCTTCTTGGCCCAGGGCACGGTGGAAAAGAGTAGTGATGGCGGAGAGGAGGAGGTTGAAAAGTACAGGTGCCAAGACACAGCCTTGTTTCACCCCAACGTTTACCCCAAAAAATTCAGACTGGAGCTCCCCTGATAGGACTCTGTTTTTGATGGTATCAAAGGCTTTGCTAAGGTCAATGAAGGCTATGTATAGGTCTTTGCTCTGCTCTTCTCCATTAACTGCCTTAGGACAAAGACCATGTCGATGGTGGATCTGCTTTTCCTGAAGCCACATTGAGTCTCCGGAAGGACAGCTTCTGAGATGTGCTCAACCAGCCGGTTGAGCATGATCTTCGCAAGCACTTTCCCTGCGATGGAGAGGAGGGATATTCCACAGCTGTTCCCACAGACCGCTCTGTCGCCCTTGTTTTTATAGATGACCACTATGTTGGCATCCTTCCAGTCCTGTGGGAGGGTCTCATGTTCCCAGATCTGGCAGATCAGGAGGTGTAGGCGTCGAGTGAGGAGGTACCCTCCACATTTGAGCACCTCCGCAGGAATGGCATCAAGGCCTGGGCTTTTATTGTTCAGACTCTTGATTGCTTCGTGGGTTTCGGAGTACTGTGGTGGAGTGTCGAGTTGAACGAGTGGTGGGAGGTCCGGGAGGTTGTCCAGGATGTGGAGGTCAGTGGGGTTATTGTGGTTGAGGAGGGTCTCAAAGTGATTTGCCCAACGGCCAAGGATGTCTTGGCGGTCTTTGTAGAGAATGGAGCCGTCATCTGAGCGAACAGGGGCAATTGACCGCTTTCTTGGACCATAAAGAGCTTTGATAGCA
>OMKY01180726.1:0-12500 GCA_900302395.1 Bregmaceros cantori
AAAAGCCAGAGCTGATTGTAGTAAAGGATGGTAGCTAAAATAATGATAAAAGATGAGGATAAAAGATAATAAAACAGGTAAGCAGTAAGAATAAATAATGAAAAGTAAATAAATAAAATGAATCGCAGAATAGCAGAGGGTATAAGAGTGAGAGTGGGACCCATGCCATCTCAGTCGGATCACACACCTCTGAAGGCAAGTATAAAGTGACATTGGCGTAATAATAGTGCAGAAACATATGTGACATGTCAAACATGGGCACTGAATCCGCATGTAAAGAAGAGTGGTTACATTACAGCAGATATGGGCAGTAAAGCATTACATTTACCGCGTTGTAATTGTTTTGTGTACTTTTTTACTTTTGGAGTACATTTTCACAAGTTACTTTCTAATTTTACTCGAGTAAATGATGAAAAAAATACTTTTTACTGAGATGGCAGCAATTCACTACTCGTTACATTAACTTGGGTTTTAGCAACACCTCTCGGGCGCTCTCTCTCCCTCTGAGGTGCTCTCGGTCCCTCTCTCTCCCTGTCTCTATCTCTACGTATCATGTAAATGAGGGGCATTCAATTACATTTTGAAAAGACAATTTGTCCTAATGTTTTTTTTTTTCTACTGAAAGCTACTCAGTACTTTTGCAACTTTTTTGGAGTACTTTTTTTACTTTTACTTGAGTAACTATTTGGATGACTACTTTTTACTTTTACTTGAGTAATATTTTGCTGAGGTAACAATACTTTTACTTAAGTCATTTTTTATGGCTACTCTGCCCATATCTGCATTACAGCAAGCACAGAGTCATGAGACTTTGCATGTTCCTGGTTCGCAATGTTCCTGGTTCGCTTCCTCACCCTGTTTCAGAACAGGTCTTGGATGGGGTAAGAGGGTTTGAGTTGATGTTGTTAAATGTCTTGTATGGTGCTTATATGGAATTTTAAATTAATATGAAATGTAATAATTCAACATTTAGATGAATAGCAAATCATAACCTAAAGACAGAAGTAATGAAGAATGACGATCACTTACATCAATTATTTGAAAAAAAAAAAATCTATCAAATGGAAGGGGCTGGCTCTGTGGCGCATTCGGTTAGATCACTTCATCTAGCCTTATAAACCCGGGGCCTATTCTCACAATGCCCCGAAAAAAGCAAAACTGAAACAACAAAAAACAAAAAACGATCAAAATGGAGTGAGACTTTGTGACCAATTAAAAACAGATGTAATAGCAATATTACATACACCTATTGATTCAGTCAAAAAAGGCACATTTTCATGTTATTAGTAACCCTCTCTTTCTTCCCTCTTATCTTTCTCTAGCATTTCTCCCTCCCTTAGCTCTCCCCCTCTCTCTCCCGTAGCTCACCGTTCCTTATTTTCTTTCTCCCCAACCTGCCTCACTCTCCCTCCTTCACTCCCTCTATCTTGCATTCACATTTTCTTCAATATCGCTTTATGTTGTTCACTCTCTCGCCCTTTCTATCTGTCCCTCAATCTCTCGTTCCCTCACTCACTATCTCTCTCCCTCGACCTGTCTCTCTCTCAGTCTCTCCGTCCCTCTCTGTTTCCCTCACTATCTCTCTCCCTTTCTCCCTCACTGCCTCACTCAAATTATGCTTCCCACTTTACCTCTCTGAGTCTTTTGTTCTCTTTCTCCAAACCATCACTCTTCTTTCTGTCTATTCCTCTTCCTCCCTCCCTTCTTCTAGCTTTCTCTTCCATTCTTTCATCACAATCTTTTTTTCATTATGGCGCTTTCTCGTCATCCTCTCTGTCGATCTCTCTCTTCCCCCTTTCACACACTCGATCTTTCTCTGTCATTCATTCTTTCTCTTTCATTCTCTCTCTCTCCGTCTCTATCACTCTCTCTTGATCTATGTTTCTACTCTTTCTTGGTCTCTCCCCTCTTCCCTCGCTCTCTCTCTGTCATGTCAATCAGTGTTTAAAGTCTAAAAAGCCATTAAACTTCACTAGACGCCATATCTGTAATTTCCGACGTCTGCCACACGCACGCACCCACACACACGCACCCACACACACAGAGCGCTGTGACACAGTACAGTGTCTCTCCCACCCAGCGTGTTGAAGGAGTGTGTGTGTGATTGTGTAATCTGCGAAGCGCGGAGGATTAAAGACTCCTGTTACTCACCCGCCTGACAGCCCCCACTGGCTGTGGGCAGCACCGCAATGAACCTCTCCCCCCGATGCACACCCCCCTGCACCTTCCCCACGGTAGTAGCCTGGCGTCGCCAGACGACTGTGGTCGTGTATTAGTCTGGGAACGCAGACTTGGAAGACTAATGACTTGACTATCAAACAGAATCAGAATCAAGTTTATTGCCGTTGTCAAGTGCATAGATTAGGAATATTTCTCGGTAACCGGTGCAAAGAACATCATTCATTTACTCAAAGCGCAACTGACAGAACAAGATTTAAGATTCAAGATTAGCAGGAGACAACAGCAACAAGAAAGCAAAAAGCAAAAACAAGGGCTACGGGAATCAGAAACGGAATAAAAACACAAAAGGTATAAAGTGGCTCCGGCAACGAGTCTATTGGCGTAACATGTTATAAGGTGGCTTCGGCCAGGGTCTGAGTGTGCAACATGTCCTTATAACAGGCAGTTATAAGCTATATGCGTTCAGAAGCACCACTGCTTGTGGGAAGAAACTGTTTTTTAGTCTAGAGGTCCTGGTGCGCAAGGCGCGGTAGCGCCTTTCTGAGGGAAGGAGGGAGAAAATCAGCCACAGGCAACAGGGAATACGGTGGCCACAAAGGCCCAAACATGATAACAGTATATCACAGCTGATCCTGCAAAGGCCCCCACACGGGGGTGGGCGGGGTCAGGCTGGCGGGAACCCATGAATATACTATGCAATCTCCTTTACTTATTTACATAATTCATTATTTACATATCTTGGTATTTCATTTTGACACGTTTTCTCAGTGCATTGTAAGAGGAGGGCATTCTCATTGGTCCTTCTAGGCGCAAATCACTCTGATGCAAACCTTGCCCAATCCAGCACAAGATAGGCATACACATGTAACGACTTCAATGTTTCTTACTGTAATGTGCATGTGTCACACACAATGTGACACACATGCGGATAACCCTGATACATGCACACATGCTGCACTGGTGCACTATTTTTAGTGCGTAGGGCGCTATCCAGAGTTGTTCCAGTGCACGGAAAGAGTCCAGGATGATTCCCTAATCACGCTCGGAAGCCCAGTGGCCCATAGTGGCCCAGTGGCACTTGGCCACTATGGTGCCTTTGTAGCAGAAATGGAATAACGGTGACTATGTAACATAGACTGTATATGAAAATGGACACCACGTTCATTTTGATGTCTGTGCCTACTTCTGGGTTGGTATGGGGGGAGCCTAGTTTCCGGAAATCGCGCCCTTTGGTAGTTTCCAATACAAATATTCCAATCTTAGCAGCCTGTTTTAACCTATTTAAAGATCGTTTCTAATTGATGTTTTAATGTATATTGTCGATAATTAACGGTTCATTGTGTGAGGGGGGGTCATAATTTCACAAACGCGTCAAATTTGGCATTAATATTTTTTATTTCAGCTCCCATAGGATCCCATTGATTCCGACTCTGTCGCCCCTAGCGGACAGTACCACCGGAAGAAGTCACGTGTGGGGTGTCTCTCTCTCACTTACCATAGAGCTCTCTCTACCTCTCCTTGTCTCCGGATATACGGGTACTTTCAGCAATGGCACCGCGCTGTCGGAGGCTTCAACCCGGCTAGGATGAAAGCAATAGGATGACGTCACGCACGCTGCATCTACTTCTATCTAGACAGTCTATGCTATGTAAGGTCCTTTTTTTTCTTATTTTTTCTTTATTGACTCGCCTATATACGACAGACGGATGGAAGTGAAAGAAACAGAGGAATCAAAACAGAAATTCTACAATGACGCGTACAACGTGCAGTCATTACTGTTGCATGCAAAATGGCGGGGTTTGATTTGAGATATTTAGTGTACTATATTTGCACTGACTCAAGTGCGCTATTTTGACACAGCAACAGACAGACACACACACAGGCACTATGGCACCCACACCTGCATGTACACACACAGACCTGAACACACAGAGACACACCTGTTGACACACACACATACTTCTGCATGCATATACCTAAGCACACACAGCCAGTGATGTCAGTAGGCCTAATAATGTTTGAGTTCCTGTTTTCACCTGCGCCTGGGCGGAGCCCGCGGAGCAGGTTATGTTTTCACCCGCGTTGGTCTGTCCCCTCGATAACTGAAAAAGTTGGGCACGGATCTGGTTGAGTTGTTGGAAATGATAAAAGAACGACGGGTGAACGGTCCCTGTTTTCCATAGTGACGTACAGATAGACACACATTAAAAGTACAACACACACATACACACACACACCTAACTACATCACACCCACAGGCCAAAGTACATCACACACACACACACATAAAACACACATGTACACTCACACTCAACACACACAACACACATAGACCAGCATATATCACACATCAAACATTAGCCATACACTATACACACCCCAAAACATATCACTCACAAATAGCACCAACATTTATCACACACACACACACACACAATTAAATAATTCACTTACACACACTTAAACAGATACACACACACACACACACACACACACACACAGACTACATCAAACACACACTGAACTATATCAGACACACAGCACAACCACACAGACAGACACAAACAACAGAGTATTGGTTGCATACGCAACACAAAACGCGTACTCCAATCTCCCTCCCTCTCACCCACTCCCATCTACGTAGCACTGTGGTCGTTAGCCAGGCCCCTCCACAGTATACGTCGCGCTGTGGTTAGCCACATGTTAGCCGCCCCTCCACACTATTACAGCCAGCGGCTGCCTGGGGTTGGGGGTCTGGTCTCTTCCTGTTGTCGAGCGGGCTCCCCTTTGAGTGCGACGCAAACCGCACACCACTTTTCTCTTGCGGTGGAAATATGTAACGTTAAAAACATGCCTTTAAAAATGGTGTTTCCTCCCAAAACTCCAACCCTCTGCCCTGCCTCCACAGGGGATTTTTCAGCAATCTGCAAGTGATTCGTTTGCCGATTTGTTAGCGATACATGTGTTAAGATTGCGCTGCCATTCACGGAGCCAGGTTTCGAACCTCCAACCCTTCGGTCTTCAGCCCTCCAAATTGAGCTACAGCCAGGCCCTTTTATTATTCTAATTGATTTACAACATTTTATTATAGCAGCACTGAGTAATTTGGATTTTAATGGTTTGCTTATAAATGACACATGTACAAGAATGGTATAACACCCATGTCCAAATGTGAGTTCTCTTCTCTGTACTTAATTTCTGTAGTTAAGTTAACATTATTAATTTGGCGCAAGCACAATTTTTTTAATTAACAGCGTTGGTGTGAAAGGGAGATGAGCGAGCGGAGACTCGTGGATGTGCAGTATATGAGGGTATGCATAACGATGTTGCACGTGCTATGTGGTCTTAAGCCAAAGCAACAAGACTAGGTTGAGGACTGCCTCTCGGCAGAGCGTCTTTAACCACTACGACACGGAGCCAGCCCCAAAAAAAGACATTTGGAATGCTAAATTCCTTACTTTTCATGTTTCTTTTTCAGGAAATGGAAATAAACGCAAAAATCAACAGCCCCTTCATGGTGATCTTTTACGACTGGGGCAAGATATTCCCATAAATGTACTCTAGGGTGGCGTGCTCAGACCAGTAGATGTTCTGAGCCCGTCTGAGCATGTTGGTATATGCTCCATCCAAGCGCTTCTCTTGGCTTTTGTTAAGTATCCACATTTCTGCACCTTAAACCCAATTCGCCCTGCCATTGAATTATGTGGGGACCTCTGGTAATTCGCAATTACCCCCTGATGTCTGTGTTATTTTGTCACGCATTCTGATGGAATTAGTAAAACTCTGTCTTTTGCTCAATTTAAAAGACATTATGACGCATTATTATTTTATTTTTGCTTGCCCACACATGTACACACATACACAGACTTAACTCTCACACACACACACACACACACGAATGTGTGTGTGTGTATTAACAAAGTTAAACAAATTAAGAATTCAAACCATTGTGGTGTTTCGCCGAATCACAGTAGATAACTCGCAGTGGAATTATTACTTTGCAAATCACTGACATCGCGCATTTGCATGTCAAATGAAACTCAGACATCCTCCACAATTATTCCAAATTACCAGGGGTCCATAGGTAATAAAGTCCAGGGCGAACTAGGCTATAGACGAGAATGGGCTCGATTAGTCTTTTAAAGATGTGTACTTTTGTTTCATTGGCGAGGGTCGAATGCCATATTTTATCCAGCTTTTCGAGATGTCTTTTTCAAAAGCCATTATGAAGGACTCGAGATACTTGAAGTCTTCAGCTTGGTTGATTTTGTTACCGCCGGTAAAATGTACAATATTGGGGATGAGCGCTCATGTTCATGAGTCCGCTTCCAAAACGGATCGCAGCCAATGCCATGTGTCCTTGGGAGGAGCTCATTAGACGTAGCAGGAGCGGCGCGCTCCACCTGAAATGGCAGCAGGCTTCCTCGCCTGACGTCACAATCTCGTTCCCCATATGCATGTCTGTGTTAGCAACGTGTGTGTTGAGTTTACCCTATCAAGGACCACATCTCCTCGCTTCACCTCTTCCCAGCTAATGGGAATTGTGTTTCAAATGCCTTATTCATATTCTTACAGTATTTATTGTAAATAGTTGAAATCTATTGGCAGATCTATTGCACAAAACTCATTAGACATGATTATTGCATGAATTAACCTTGTCAATGTAAATATAGTTATATTTGATTTATACACCCCCTGTAATCTACCAGTAGATTGCGATTGACCCAATGACTACCCCTGGTTTAATATCTATTCAATTTAAATAAGCCTCGGTATATAATGTAGAAAGCATTTCATGTTGACCACTGGAATTGAGGCCTGTGAACCCAAAACCACAGCCTGCGCTGTGTCTGAGTCGAGCGAGTATTTAACTCATCGTTGGGATTAACTCGCCCAGCTCGTTGACCTGTTATTGGCTGGCGTACGCCCTGCGCCACAGCGCCTGGTTAGCCTCGTTAAGACTTTTATACGTCCTAATTAAGCTGCTGTGTATTTACCTGCTGCCCGCTAAGCTCGCGGCCTGTCATTGGCACCGGCGTCACTTCCCCGACAAGCCCGCTATCAGTTCTCCTTTAAGTGGATTCCAGTGCGCTTCTGAAGATGTTTTGCACTTCCGATCTTCAGCCATGCTATTTTGGCCACCGTGATGTACTGTTTTCTTTTCCGAACTTTGATTTCTGAGTCTGTAATTGTATCCGCGACTGTAATGGAAAATGTATTTTGGTCCATCGTCAATGACTTGTTTTTCCCGGAGGTGACGTGATTGAACTATTTCCTTTGCAGGATCATATTTCACTATCTAAGCTTAGTCTCTTGATCATTCAATACAATATTTAGGGGTTGCTATAGGCGACTTGGGAGAGGAGCCGGTCCAACGTCCGAAGGGCTGAAGCCCGAATGGTTGGTGGTTCGAATCCCAGCCCCGACCATTCTCCATGCCAGAGCAATACACTGGATTGGGTCGTGGTTGGGCACTTTTCATGGCAACTGTCATCACTGGTGAGTGATTGTGTACATACTTTCCCTTTTGGGTATCCTAGAGAATTTGTCACGGGTTATGTAAAGAGAATTTGAATAACCCAGAGAGGACAAAAGGGGAGGGTTGGAAAACCCATTTATTGAATGTCAAAATAAAATAGTAATTTAATATGTAGTATTCAAACCGGGGGCCTCAGTAGTGGTGAGGCCCGGGCCCTCCATCGCTGAACGATAGGGGGTGCCCTCCAGGTGGCGATCATCGAGTCGACTCGAGTGTCAATCTCCATGCAGCGCTTCCTCAATGATTCCAGGACAGCGTGGATCTCGTGGAACTCTTTATTGCATGCTCTCTAAGCACTGCAAACACGTCTGTTTATTCAACACACCTAGGCCTAGCCCTGACTGAACGGCAACCTGCAGCCCTCCCCCCAGGTCACGCATAAGTCAGCACTCTGCACAAAGGACACGCATATCAATGAAGCCGTGTCCCTCCATCATTTACACACACACACACACAGAGCACGCATACAGCAGCACCCACACCAAAAGCCTCTGCTCTCTCCAACTACATTCATATGTAATCTCGCCCATGTTAAAAAATTAAACCGAGCAAAAATGTCAGGCCAGCAAAGGAAGCACGATAGTGGAGCAAAAAAAACGAAAATTACAAGCAATAAAAATAATAATTTAAAAAAGCGGCAGAATTATTGCAGAAGACACCCAAATTAACAAACATGTGGAGTAGTCAGGTTGTTGTAGCAGCTACCACCAGCATGTCAATCAGTGATGGACAGCAGCCAACCACCGCAAGCCAACTGGCCAGCCCAACTAACCAGTGTGCTAGCAACAGTGCTACTATATCTGAGGAAACACGTGATAGAGAAGCGCCAGTGGCAAGTGAGGAATTATACAACGGGGAAAGTGTGCAATTATTTAAAACAATGTGATTTTTCTTTTTTTTTTTAAATGTCCTGACGTGCATCAGGGTAGCACCTGCCTTTTTCTGTCTTTCTGTCTTTTAATAAGGGGATATGCAAACCACTCAAAAACCAATCGGCGACTATTAATTTAAATATATTCTTGGATATGTAGAATTTTGGTAGCACATTCAATTACTACAGTTCTATGATAACCATTTAGAAATGAAATTCACTCATGAAATGAAGCATTTTGTCTGGGGTTATTTTGCATATTTAGTTAAACGTCTAAAGGAAAAAAATATCGAATAGCTAAAAAAGATCACTACAATATATGTTCCCCCTTCATATTCAATTGGCTCTGCCCCTTACCCATTCTGTCCGAGCGGAGCCGCACTAATTGATGCGGCACACGGATGCGGCGGCAGTGGCGCGACTCGCCGCCCTGTACTGTGATAATATGAGGGGCCTCATCTTGCTAATTAGCCCTGGGCCCCAGAAAGTGTTAAGGAGGTCCTGGTGGCAGGGGAACTAGACCTCTTGACTGCTCGCATGTTGTCGTCCAATCAATTCCAATCCTTTGTTAAGCGTTGTATTTCAGCAGCTGTCATCGTCTACCCATTGGGACTGACCATGGACTGTATATAAAAATGGACACCGCGTTCGTTTTGATGTCCGTGCCTACTTCCAGGTTGGTATTGGTATCTTGTCTCCGGAAATTCAAGGCCTATGGGAATTCCAATAGAGTGTGTGTGTGTGTGTGTGTGTGTGTGTGTGTGTGTCTTGATAATTAACGGTTCATTGAGTGAGGGGGTTCATAATTTCACAAACGCGTCAGATTTGGCGTTGATATTTTTTATTTCAGCTCCCATAGGATCCCATTCATTCCGACTCTGTAGTTGGCGCATAGCGTACAGTACCACTGGAAGAAGTCGCGTGTGGGGTGTCTCTCTCTCACTTACCGTAGAGCTCTCTCTACCTCTCCTTGTCTCCGGATATACGGGTACTTTGAGCAATGGCACCGCGCGGTTGGAGGCTTCAACCCGGCTAGGATGAAAGCAATAGGATGACGTCACGCACGCTGCGTCTACTTATATACAGTCTATGGGACTGACCTTGCTATCCCCATCCGCCCCAGTCTCCGCAATATCTACATTTTTCATTTCTCTAGGAGAAGACCTGGCTAGTCTGTTGAAGCACTGGCACAGCACTAATTATGCCGATTACACAGAGGGTGGCGTGCAGTTCGCAAACAACTCCCCTCTCTGTGTGCTGTCTGCAGATGAATGGGTCGCAACAGTCGTCTCTATATATAAATCTATGGGTTCGGCAGGCCTTGGAATGAGTCAGAGGCTTGGTTAGTGTGCGTTGGTGCCAAAGAGCTGATTGGATTGGCACGCGCACATTGGCGCACACAGCACGCGTTTCTCCAAATAAGTTGTGTATAGCAGTTGTTCCATACCTTTTTTTAGCCAGGGAATGGTAAAGTGCTCAAGGATCATCTCTCGGCCGGCTGAAACGCAAGTTCAAATTCACACTAAGAAAATAATATTATATGATGCTAATTGTAGCACAATTTTTAAATTAATTGTTTGGTAATGAATTAATCAATAGTAATACTATCAATTATCAATTTATAAACAATAATAATATTATTGCAATTAATCATTGACCTTGCTACTGGGATTATAATACTGTATTTTTTCTTTTTTTAATTCCGTACAGGAAATGATGCACTGCACATTCACACACCAATGGCAGCGGCTGCCAGGAAAGGCACTAAACACGACCCATTGGAAGGAATTCGGGGTTTAATGCCTTGCCTAAGGACACTCTGGCATGGAGACAGTCGGAGCCGGAAATTGAACCACCAACCTTTTGGTCTTCAACCCTCGGATCATTGGAATAACCAGTAAATTTTGCAGTGTTAAATATGCAGTGTCAAAGTTCATTGACTCTTTCAGAGTTATTACAACAACGGAGAGAGTTGAATATTTACCAGTGTTGGTGTTAATTTGCAGAGTTACAAGGCACTGTGACTCATGCGGTACCCGACCCTTAGGGTGGACCGAGGTTCGGCTCAGAACCCAGGGGCTTGGGTCGCAGTAGCGCTGCCGACTCACCGTGTCGTAGGCCCTCGCGGCCTTCGTCCGCTCAGATGCAGACATCCCTTCACGCACTTGCCGGCAGTGCTTACAGTGATACCCAGTGTTAATTTTTTACTAAATTTCGAGGTAATTTTACTCTAGAAATTTAACACAATGGAAATAGTTAATTTAACACCAAATCTGATGAGGACCAAATACACCGTGTTCCAATCACGTTCGTTCCGTGGATTGGAACGTGTTCTGTGAATAGTGCAGTGTCTGTAGCACATATGTCTTCATCACCAGGGAATGCAATCAATTCCCCCAAAAAAGTAATTCTCAAAGTCTTAAGTGTCTGAGAAGTTGTCCCGGCGAACCGCAATATCCGTTTCAAGTCAAAATAGCAAGTGATGAAACAAAGATAAGTCATTTCCGTTCGGAACACGTAGCGGCGGTTTAGCGTGTTGTTTGGGTTCTGGCTAGCTAGCGTGCTGCTCTTGTTTACTCCCTTACACACCATAGCCACCGCAGCACCATAATGACAGCGTTGGCTCCACACGCATGCACGTACGCACGCACATACCTCATAACATCCCGGCCACGCCGCATTGACACTTCCCGGCAGGGCCCAGAGCTGGGCTATACACATGAGATACATTTGTTTCAATAAGACGCCGCTTAACGCAAAAAAAAGAAAGAAAAAAAAACGTTTACCTCTACCAAGGAGGTTGTTTCTGGTTGCATACGTTTTTTTTCTGGTTTCTCTTTGATTGAAATTACTCCAAAAATTATGGACAGATTTTGAGGACATTTTTACCAGAGTTGGGTGTTGGAATAATGCGTTGACATTTAGAGATAATCCGGATCACGTTCCAGATCCAGGAATTTAATGATTCTTTACAAAACTATTCAAAAAGTCATGGGCAGGTTTTCATGAATGCATGCAACATGTTACCGTGTTTATTACAAAGCATTGGATAGGTCACTTTTTTGGGGAACCTTTTTAGTGTAAATGGTCTTTTGAGCTTGGCGAGTGAAATTATATTCATGGTTATGCTTGGCATATGGATTTTCAGTACAAGCTTTCAGTATCTTGTACTGAAAACGAGTGAATGACTGGATGAATGAATGAATGAATATGTTTACAACATAGGGCAGGAGATGACTTGTACATATCTCCCATCACATACATTAGATAACTTCACAAAAGCATAGTATAGGGGATTTTAGTACAAACCATCCACCACATGCTTATCAGAAGTATACATGATTAATCCTCAAAGAAAAGGGGTAATAACAATGTAAGGAAAGTTAAAAAACACTGACAGAAAGGAAAATACTACCAAAAATGTGTACAGAAATGTGTCCTTCCTTGATCTTTTCCCAGTCTATACATACCTATCACGCCTCTGTGTGTGCATTCATTCTAGAGTGCAACAATGCTTTGTTAGCATAGCTTAGCCTCTCTCTGCATTTGATTTGTGTAATCAAAGCGTAAGACCATGTTCATGTGTCACTGGCATACCAGATTTAATATATATTAGGAATTTAGGAAAAATATGGTAGTGATTAGTTTCCAGATATGGGCAGAGTAGCCATCAAAATGACTTAAGTAAAAGTATTGTTACCTCAGCAAAATATTACTCAAGTAACAGTAAAAAGTAGTCATCCAAATAGTTACTCAAGTAAAAGTTAAAAAGTACTCCACAAAAAAGCTACTTAAGTTGTGAAAGTAACTGAGTAAATTTCAGTGGGAGCGCCCGAAAGAGAGAGCACCAGAGAGGGAGAAAGAGAGAGTACCGAGAGAGAGAAAGCCTCAGACAGAGAGAGAGAGAGA
>OMKY01180735.1:6214-17582 GCA_900302395.1 Bregmaceros cantori
AAAAGTAAAAAAACGTACTCCACAAAAAAGTTTCTCAAGTAACGAAAGTACTGATTAACTTTCAGAAAGATAATTTTAGATTAATTAAAAATTAAAAATCCCCCCCCCAAAAAAATTAATTATAGAGCGCCTGAGAAGAGAAAGAGGCCAAGAGAGGGAGAGAGCGAGAGAGAGCGCAAGAGAGTGAGAGCAAAAGAGAGCGAGAGTGCGAGAGAGAGAGAGACAGAAAAATGTATGCAGTTTTAAAAACAGCATTTAAACATGTTGATCATCCAGAAAATTAAACAAATGTGTTCATTAATTACATTAAATGCATGTTCTCCTTTACAATATAATTGCTTGTCATCTCACATTACCGGTCATACCATCAGTTTTAATTAAATACCACCTTTACTGGAATGCTTGATTGCTGAAATAGTAACTGCCGCGTGACAACTCTACAGAAACAAGCCAGTCTTAACAGCAGTCTGACAGGAAGAGTTCTACTCTGGCTGCATTTGACCCGATGCACCAAATTGTGACAGCAGCCTTCAACGTTACTACAGAGTCTGACAACCAAGAAACACAGTTTATTAAACTCAGTTCAAGCTGGTGTCCAGTGAAGATTCTACAAGGTCTTTTGGGTTTGTATCAGGGCTCTGAACTGGTTTTATTTCCTTCCTCAAAAGGAGTGCATTTTGGAATGACTTGTAAAATTAAACAGTATTTATAAAATCTACGATGCAGCAGTGAAGAATGAATCGTCGCGGGACTCTGTAGCGAATTATTGTGGGTTCGCCTCGACGTATATTATTAAGCATTAAACAGCTGACAGGGACAAAATTAACCCTACCAATATTTCTTTTGTCCCAACCGGTTCGGGAACGTCAATATATTGGTGGAACTCATAACCGGTTATTGGCGGCAGAACAGCCCATATCAGCCCATTTGATATATTTCAGTATGACCGTCATTACCTCTGCATTGGCAAAGGTAAAAAAGTCTGCACAGACATCCTCGCCTGGTGAGCCAGAACCAACGAATCGTCCACGCATCGCACGCATTCACGCATCATTGGTCTCGGTAAAACCAGGGCCGAAAAACGTGTCAATAAAGGGGTCAATCCAATCACAGCAGGTGGGACAAGTGGCGGGGAGGCGTGACAGCCGACGGATACGAGCGACGGCCGCCTGATTTTCACAGACCCAATGCAACGTCGAGCAATGTTCGTACGATGCGTTGGTTCTGGCTCGCCAGGCTACGTGCATCCAGTACAGGGGTCAAATGACAGGTACTTACTCAAAATAGCTGTCCCTGGTTATCGACCCCCTGGGTCCCACGCCGACTTCCAGAGCAGACACCATGTGGTTAGTGTAGACCACGTAGCCCTGCTCCTCCTGTCAGGGGTCATAGAACACAGTACCGTCACAGCTTTTACACGCTAAGATGTTTATAGTCTTTCCATAGAGCTAAAATTATTATATTCCACTTTCTAAAGTGAAATAAATTCCAAATTCTCAAATTGCTAAAAGTTGCAGTTCAATTTCATAATATAGCCTGAAACTATGCTGAATACATTAAAAAGCATTTGGAATGCAAGAACTTATTTCTTTTGTTTAAGTTATTTTCCCATTTTATTGACTGGGTTAGTGCAAAAGTGAGATGACAGATCGGAGGAAGACCTTGCAGTCGGTGACGCAAGGTCACTGCCGTACCTGTAAACTAAGCCACATGCACAATACATGTTCAGGATGCGAGCATCTTACCGACTGCCTCAGAGAGCCAGCACGGAAAGCCTGACGTCATTTTATTAAATTATTTGATCAAAACTTTAAATCAAATTCTATTACGTTTGGACTTCTTAAAGTATTGACTGTCAGTGTCACCGACTTCCACAGATGTTCTACAGTAAGCTGAACAGCAAAGATGTCAGAATGAAGAAAAATTTAAATGACCAAAAAGTACATTCTTTTTACATTATAAGACATTGTGTTCAGATAATTTCTGGGGAATATTTGGTGGACAATCAAACGTATTGCCAATTCTTAACTATCACTATATCTTTTTTTTTTTTTTTTTAAGTTATTTTTTCCAGGGTCAGCACCGTTTTTCCATCTTTATTGGATAGGATTAGTCGGAAACTGGGTTGAAGAGATCGGGGGTAGACAAGTCGACGAGCGTAGTCGAACTCGCGACACTGCGGACGCTGCAGTAGACGCAGCGCCACTAACATGAATGGGGTTGCGTTAGGTGCGGTGTCTAAAACCACTCGGCCAACGCGGACCCCCGAAAGTTGGTGTTTTGAGGAACTCAGAGATTACAGTCTGTTTCAGAGCCAAGGAATGTATGACGTATTCTTGCATTACTTATATGTATACTTACTTGATGTACTTACAACTTTTTCTGCTGGAAAAATATTCCATTGACGTCATGTATACACATGATCACTCCCTTGAGTAGGTTGGAATTGTGTTAAACTATTTCAACTAACGACCAAAATGACCGTTGGACAGACTGTGAAATAGATTCAAACATTTTTGCACGGCTGGATGTTTGGTTCTTCCCTGGTAGTTGCCAAACTTCACCACAAGCAATACTGGTGATATTGTTGGTCAGCGATGACCAACAATATCAATGTAGTTGTGTTACAAGTGTTGTATCCGTGCTGCTGGCCGCCCCCTCCGACACTTTTGAGTACTGATTGGTACCGTTGTCAGCCCGTGCCTTAACCCTGGGGTATTAACAGCCGCGGCGGTTTGGAGGGCCTTTGCAGTTTGTGAGGCCGTGGTTTCTTGATGTCTCTCTGGCTCTAGTCGTGAAGCGTGACGCTTTTGCTGGATGCCCCAGAAGAAATCTTAAAATAAACTAATATATTATAATAATAATAATAATATTATTATAATAATAATATATTATTCTGTAAATTTCATATTTAGCTTTTTTCATATTTTGGCCTCAAAATATGGCTATTAAAATGAGTTGGGAGAGTTTTAAGCTCCATCTTGTTTCAACCCCCGATAAAATATCTATTTTTCTATTCATGAAAATTCCATACACAATGGTTGTCACCTAAACTTTTTTTAAAGTTATTTTCTTTTGTCGCAAGTGATTTATTACTCTTTTTACTGACAGCATTAGCATGAAAGGGGGACGGGAGAACAGGGCGAGTATGCGAGCGTGAGGGGAAGCGATCTTACGGCGCTGCGTGCAGTGATCACACAGGCAGAAGACTTCGCATGGGACTGGCTTTAGCAACGGCGGTCTAACCCACTGCCCCAGCGGGGACACCCGCCCAACTTTGAGTTAACTAGTTATCTTTCCGGAGAAGGGCTCCAAACTGGTTCAAGGAACGAAAAAGAAAACCGAAAACGAACAGAATTTTATGGAATTTTTAGAGGAGCGGAAACGGACACGAAAAGAGATTTTTTTCAACTGTTCCAGAAACGTTTTTTTTTCTCCATTCTCTAAATATTTGAACATATCCTATGTCTGGGAGACTATTTCCGGTTGTTCATCCATCCAACTTAAACTGTCAGTCATCAAGCCCATGCACCTGGGGCTCCATCTTGTGGACAGACGAGGATTTTAAAGCCAGTTTTCACGTTAATAGAGCTGCGCTGGAGTGTGAAAGTCCACCAAATATTTTATGTATGAACTATCTTAACATTGTCCAATGTAAGGAACTTTAAGAACGAACAAAATGTTTGTGTTCCGAACCGATTCAGGGCCACTATTTTGGAGGCGGAACAGTTCCGAGAAGGAAAAAGCTAATCATAGACCTGCCTGAACCATTTGGAACGGAACATTTGAAAAATAATTTCGTTTTCAAGCCCTGTTCCGGAGACACAGACACGACTATGTGAAAGACAAAGTCCTCCGCACTAGTGCTGCAACTAACGACTATTTTAATAGTCGATTAGTTGACAATTTTTAAAATGATTACTCGACTAAACGTTTGATTTTATTTTCTTTGAAAAATGCCCAAAGTATCAACACAGAACAGCAATTACAAGAGATGTATCATGTCAACTCGCAATATCGTCAAATTGGGTCCTTCTTAACCAACAAATGTACATCAATTACTCTGACCTAAACCTTTTAGATCTAAGTTATGGAGTATTATTTTGGTATTTTTCTTCATATTCCAGAACTTTTTTTAAACAATTAGGTCCATTTAATATTTCATATTCAAATACAATTAATTCCAACCAAATCTGCGCGGACCAATGGGGATAGTATCGGCACAAAACTACCGACAATAACAATGTTTCAATTCTTCGGCGATTATCGATTATTACATTCGTTGGCGATTAATTCTATAATCGACTAGTCATTGATTAATCGACTAATCGCTGCAGCCCTACTCCGCACCTCTGCTCGTCTCTGCTGCTTGAAAGGCCGAGTGACGAGAGCCGTGTCCCCCTGGATCACCGCCAGGTCCTCCAGCCTCCAGCTGTCCGGGAGCTCCGGGTCGGCGGGGATCTCGATCAGCTGAAGGCCGATCTTCTGGCGCAGCGCCCCCGTCAGGACTCCGAACTGCCGCTGCGCTTTGGCCAGCTCCACCTCTGCCTAGGGAAGCGGGTGGGCGTGGGGATGTGGAAATTCAAGCTGGATGAATTCAAGATGGCCACATTTTTGTTTGGTCCATAACTTCTGACAGTCGGCGGATGGATTTGCCCCATGAAATCTTTCAAGATGGCTGACTTTTTCCTTTGTGCAATAACACTTGCACGAAATGGAGTGTATTTCGCAAAGTATGTTAATAATGAATACACCTGCTGTCTGAACCAGAGCTCTGAACCAGTTCAAGGAACAAAAACGAACAGAATTTTACGAGGAGTGGAAACAGAAACGAAAAATGATTTCTTCAACTGTTCCAGAACACAAACGGACGTTATGAAATCCATAAAACAGGATAAAAACGTTTTTTTTTTCGTTCTCTATATATTTTAACATATCCTACGTCTGGGAGACTATTTGCCTACTCTATGCATCTGGGGCTCCATCTTGTGGACAGACAAGGAAGCGAATGTAATGGCATTCTAAACTCGGTTTTCACGTTAATACAGTTGCACTGAAGCTATACATCAGTGATACTTCCTGAAATGTGTGTGCTCGGCTTGTTCCTGCTTTAGCTCATAGCTTAGCTTAGCTGATACCCAGCTAATGTTATAGTAGAATAGCTTAATAAATGAACCCTTTAGACATATTCCCGTGTTCAGACCGGTCATTTCCTCTATGTGGACCTTATCTGAGTTGCCATTAAGGCTTACCTCCGCCTTGTCGACCTCGCCACCATCTTTGTGCGTCTGACCAAACGTCTCGGGGATCGCTCGCACGATGGCGTGTGTGAAGTAGCCGTACGGTGTGCGCAAGTTAGCCATGCTGCCTGCGGAAGAGGTACGCTGACCGCGACCACCGCACAAACCGGACTGCACTCTTCGTCTGTCCCGGTGATGGAGATAATAGAAGTTCTGGTTGTGGGGAAGGCAGCCGAGTGGAAGCGAACCCTGGAGATGTCAACACCTGGAAGAGGAACATGAAATACTGTGAGCAGTCAGCAGAAACACATGATTGCCTAATTTCATCCTCACAGTTTTTTCTAGAACATTTCCCTATTCTCCATTTCCTCTGTTCCTCGTTCCCCTCACGCATTATTCTTTTTCTTTTTTCACGCATTATTCTCAACTATTTACACAGTAAATTTCGCAGTGTTGAATATGCAGTGTCAAAGTTCATTGACTCTTTCAGAGTTATTACAATAATCGAGAGAGTTGAATATTTACTAGTGTTGGTGTTAATTTGTAGCCTTGACAAGGCACCGTGTCAATTAGACTCTTCAAAGCCCTGCCCACCTCATCCTCTCTGAAACTTTAGAAGCCGCCATTTTCATTGTGTTGTGACTCCTGCGCCACCCGACCCTTGGCACGGACCGAGCTCCGGATCGGACCCCAAGGGTTTGGGTCGCAGCTGCGCTGAGGCAGGCTCTCCATGTCGCAGGCCCTCGCGGCCTTCGTTCACCGAGATGCAGACGCCCGCCCCTTTGCAGGCGTGGCGGCGGGGCTACCCTCTGCGCCCTCCCCGTGACATACGGATACCCATTGTCTCAGGTCGACGTTTAACACTATGGATAGAATTAATTTAACACCAAATCTGATAAGGACCAAATACACTCAGCCACAGTGTTAATTTTAACTCTTTTAGTGTTGATTTAACACTGCAAAATGTACTGTGTAGGGTGGATTGCCCTAATGTGGTGCACTGCCTAACGTGGGACACCTACGTTCCAGAGGCTCTGGCTCCTCCCTAAACTAATGAATGTCAGTGAAAGTAGTAGTAAAGTTTCACCTTAGACAACTGTCATACATTAGAAAGCTGCAAAAAAGGGCACATTAAGGCAATCACCCCTTTATTTAGATTACTTTATAAACTTTGATACTATCAGCCGATATTTGCATTAAAATGTGCTAATATCCGATGTTACTGAATATCGATCAAATGACTGAAGTGTAAACGAAGTAGTAATAATTAATAAAGTAATTATAACATCCGTCATGCGTCTATTAATAACTTTTACGAGAAAAACTTCAGTTTCTTTTTCTTAGCTCCAATGCTCTCCAAAACAGTGTGACGTTAGCTGTCGTAAGCCTTTGGTTTGAATCGTTTGAATGCTACCGACCCCGACGCGGGCACTTCGACCACTCGGCCATTGGGCATTTACCAGTCTTGGCAAAGACATCAGTGAACTTTGGAAATAATTAACTGTCCAATTTGATGTACCTCAATTAAACATATACAAAGAAAAACGAACTAAATACGAATACATGTAGAAAATGTGTTTAATTCATACATTCTGTTGGGATAGATATAAATGAGGCCAATGCCACTTTAACGCATGTGATTTTTTCATTATGTTGATCTTGTTCATTACCTGTTGATCTTAAGAGTTGTTTCATGCCCAACTAAAATACCATGTATGTACTGCTGCCATGTATAAGCAATATTGTGAATTAAAACGTATCTTGAATATTCAGCATGTCTCAACAAATGTACAAGACCATAAACGAAAAATAAGCGCACAAATAGACAGTTAACTGACAACATTTTCGAGTTATTTCTCATCATTCTCCATCGTCACGCGTCACTCCGCTGTCCTCTCGAACATGACCCCGTGAGTGCGTTCCCAGTGTGTAACAATTCAACATTTCAAAACGCAAAACCTTTCCAGACACATACGTCGGAAAAAAAACTTTGAAAGCAGTGAGTCCTCCTCAAATCGGGCCAGCGCTCAGCAGCAGACCTTTTTTTAATCAGATTCCCCCGTTTCTCATTCTTGCGCACCGAAGGGGGGGAAATATCGCGAGAGACAAGCAGCATCGACGTTACTGAAGCCCGGCGTGGAGCGAGACATCGCGAGGTTTCATTGAGGGGGATTTTTTTTTTTACGTTGGAGCTGCAGCCGCTTCGCGATAGTCCCACACCATTCGCCGAAACGAAACGACTCTAAACAACACGGACGTCAAGGCGGTGTGTGTGTGTGTGTGTGTGCGCGTCTCTGTGTGTGTGAAGTACCGCTCGGGTTGAAAGCGATGCGCAAGAAACGAGCGCATTATGTGCGCGCGTCCATCAAAGTTCGCAAAAAGCCGATCTACTCACCTCGGCGCGAATGTCATTTGAATCACAACAGCTGCGCGGTCCGCTCCTGTCCTAGTCCCAGGTATAATGACACGGCTATTCCCGGGGATCCCGTTATTCTCTGACTCCTCTCGCTCGCTCGTCCTGTTCCGCTAGACTCCCCCACCCCTCCGACCTCCATCCATCCCGCCTCGCCCCTTTACCACCCTCCCCACAGAGCCGCCACCACCACCCTAGCATGACAAGTCAGAACAAGCAACTCGTTCTCGCATCGCACTGATGATACCAGTGAACCGCGTACGATGCGGAAACGATTCGATTCGTATGACTTGCCCCGCCATCGACCACCACCACCCTCCACACTCGTCGGTTTCATATTCAGTCTTCAAAACGCACATGTCTTCGGAAAATGTAATAATGCACAATTACTTTTAATTTACATTTTGTGTCAACAGTGTCATACGAAAGTGGGTGAGGTTAAATGGTTGAGCTGCTTATTACATTGATTTCATTATTTATTTCATGAAATTGTTGTAGTATATTTTGACTATAATGTGATGCCGTGTATTCGAATACAGTGCCAATACAAGTTAATTTGATTTACAACAGGAATATCTGCTCATAACAATTATATGGTCAACAAAAATAGCAAATATAGTGTATGTGTGTGTGAAGAGAGAAGCGTCGGACTGGATTAAACGCCATCTGCTGATCCAACCGCCCCAATCAGAAACACTGACAGAGCTTAACCACAGTGTGCCCTTCAAATCAGACACACTGCAGTGTGCAGGAGGCGACACTGATGGCACAGTTTTTATTGAGCGGGAAATATGTGTTGTTAAAGTTATAAGGCGTATGTTTGTTAAACGTTTGAGCCTGAGATCCACTTTTCAAATTACACTCTGGGAGAGACCCATATTTCAAATACATGGTTTGATATGTTTCATTGCTTTATTATTTAAACATAGTTTATTTGAGAAAAAAATATAAATTAAATTGGATTAATTTATTCATTTCCAGGTTGCAGAGCAGAAACATTAAAATTAAAATAAAACTCATTATATTTCACCTTTCATCTCTGCTTGCAGCAGTCTGTGCACCAACATGAGCCATCCTTCTGTTTAAGGTTAATAAGTCGAATTATGACCATTCATAGATCTTGTATACAATAAATAATTAAGTAAAAAATAAATTCCTGTAGTGGTGCAGCGGTTAAAAACAGTGCACCATCGTGCCCCCCGGGACCATAGTGTCCGTCGAGCCGCGGGTTCTATTCCCGTGAGCGAATGCCGACAATGTCTACCCCGAGCTCTTCCCGCTTTAAGACTAATCCTATCAATAAAAAGGAAAAAGAATGGCGCTTACGCAAAAAAGAAGATAAAAAGAAATTCTTAGTCCATTGATGATGAAAAAGTTCTGTGCTGCAACATTGTTGATTAACAGCTATTGAATGTTTGCAAATATTGTTCCAAAATTCCATAACAAACACTCAGAAATATTCGCAAACATAACTCTGTAGATCTTAACTAGATCTTAAAAGAATATGTATTATTTCAACACCATTAGCTAGCAATAATAGGTCTGGGAGAGTTGAGACTGAGGGCTGGAGTTGACTGTTTTGAATCACATTCTAAAAATATCTTCCTCATGAGTGTTCTCTTCGTTCCGCTTTTTTTCCCCCCCGGTTTTCCTGTTCCAGTAGTTGGAATGTTCCAAGCTACCAAACCAGATTATTTAATGTGATGGGAACTAGTTTATGTGAATGTTGTTATTGGTGAAAATCTGCTCGCGTCCGCCGACAGGCCGTTTTAGCAAGCTGCATGTAGCCAGTAGCAAGCTATTCCCCAGTGGGATAGAAGTAGAAACTTTATTCACATATCGTACAGTCAGATATGGGCAGAGTAGCCATGAAAATGACTTAAGTAAAAGTATTCTTACCTTAGCAAAATATTACTCAAATAAAAGTCAAAAGTAGTCATCCAAATAGTTACTCAAGTAAAAGTAAAAAATGACTCCACAAAAAAGTTACTTAAGTAGAGAAAGTACTGAGTAACTTTCAGTAAAAACAATGAAATACATTAGGACAAATTCTCTTTTCAAAATGTTATTGAATGTCCTTTGTTGATTTACAATCCCCAGAAATTAATATCTATATTTGGAATATTGATATATATAGATAGATAGAGCAAGCGAACCTGAGAAGAAAGAGAGCCTGAGAGAGAGGGAGAGCGAGAGAGACCAAGAAAGAGAGAGGGAGAAAGAAAGAGCTTGAGAGAGAGAAAGACAGAGAGAGAGAGAGAGCGCCCGAGAGGAGGAGAGAGAGATATGACGCCAACATATGTGGCAACAGTTCCCAACGGGTGTCGCTAAAGGCCAAGTTAATGTAACGAGTAGCGACTTGCTGACATTTCAGTAAAAAGTAGGTTTTTTACCTCAAATTTACTTGACTCGTAAAACTAGAAAGTAACTTGTGAAAAAAATACTGCAAAAGTTGAAAAGTACACAAAAACATTGTAACTGAGTAAATGTTATGCGTTACTGCCCAGTGGTGGATAGTAATGAATTACATTTACTCACGTTACTATAATTAATGACTTTTTATGAGTAGTTTGTAACTTTCTGAGTAGTTTTTGAAATGTGTGATTTTTACTTTTACTCAAGTACATTTTTACCTTAGTACTTTTAACTAATTACAATTGAGTCCCGTCATGTTACTGATTACAAAACATATTGGTGGCTGGTGAAAAATTTTAATTTAGGCAGAAAGTTAAACTCCTGTGCAGCCAGGCGAGCCAGAACAAACACATCGCCCATGCATTGCACATCACACAAAGCTGTAATTCGAATTGTGATTAAAAAATATGAAAAAAAAACAACTTGTGCTGGTTCATGACTCATGCTTTTTTGCATTAAATAATTGAAAGTAACTTTTACTCATTTTACTCATTACATTTTAAATGAAGTAATTTTGTATTTTTACTCGAGTACATTTTGAGATGGGTAATTTCACGTTTACCCTGAGTACAATTTAAGCAAAGTAAAGCTACTTTTACTCAATTACAATTTGTCAGTACTCTTTCCACCTCTGTTACTGCCCATGTGTGGTATTTACTGTGTGAATGCAGGTTTTAGTAAACAGCTCACAACACAGTGACGACACATCACAAGATCCAGGTCAGCAGACCCGAGCGGACAGCACGCCACTCATTACGCCAACTCACTGTCCCCTCCTGGAGGCTACATTCCTCCGTGTGCCGTGTTCTCTCTCTTCCATTTGTCTCATCGAATATCGCTTCATCTCCCTTCCCACGTATCTTCCCTCGTTTCTTCCTCTCTCTCGAATCTGGGTCGTGTCAGGTTATTTTGGTGAGCAAAAAAAAATAATAATTACAACTTTTTATTGTGAATAGTGTAAGAATTGAATGCTCCTCAAATGTAATTGGTGGTTGTAGAATGGTTGGTAGAACATTAGACAAGGGAATGGTTGGAGACCAGCACAGAAAATTTGAGCAAAAGCATAGACTGTATATAAATATAGACATCGCATTCGGTTCAGCCGGTGTGCCGACTTCCGTGTGCTTCTGCTAGTCGAGTGGGCGGAGTCTACTACCAAAAGCACGGAGCCTATGGGATTTACAATAGAAATATACCAATTTTAGCAGGCCGTTTAACATATTTAAAGATTGTTTCTAATTGATGTTTTAATGTATATTGTCGGGATAATTAACAGTTCATTGTGTGACGGGGTCATAAT
>OMKY01180736.1:0-16902 GCA_900302395.1 Bregmaceros cantori
AGTTTCCACATCGCGAAAGACACGGCTCCGGATTTAAAAACGTTGAAGGTGCTTGTTGTGCAATAGCCGCCACCGAGCCGAAAATATTTCAAATAGACAACGCGTTGGCTCGGGATGCTGCTATAGTCAGCAACGCCGATATATGAAGAAGCCGAACAGTGGAGCCGTACGGGTTTAACCCTGCATTTTGGTTCAGAGCATGGGAGTTTAAACAGTGCTGGCTGCGTCGTTCCTACATGCCGCCCGTGGTGAGACGTTCGCTAGCGAGTTAAAAGTTGCCCTCACAATACACATACAATGTTGCACTGCTGTACTATTTGTCCTAAAATAAAATTTGTTCTCCATTTGTGATCCATTTATCTTTTAACGAATGCTTCTTTTTTACATTTTGTACTATAATATATTTCATACGTTTGTAATGGAGTAGTTGAACGGTTTAGTCTGCACGTCTAAAACGAGAGTAGAAAACAGTGCCCCCTGCCGGCAATGTATGGTCATTGCAGGGCACATCTTACAAACTAGAAACAAGCGTTTATAAATATATATATAAAAAAACGGGTTCATCAACGATTTTCATTTTTTCCAAAATCGTGCAGCTCTATGGGTAGGTGAGGCTGTGGGTAGGTTAGGCTCACCATCTACCCTTTCCTGACAGTGTGTAGGTCACCCCATATAATATGAAGCTTAGACTGCGGTGCGTTGGTGTTATGGACGACCTGTGGCTTCATCATATGGGGGTGGTACTGCAATTAGTGAGTTATAGTCTTAGTGGTGTCATGGTGGTAGGGATGGGTCAGAATACAAATGTGGTGGATTTTTTTCAACACAATCGTTGTGTGTCAAATGGCAGCGTTGTGCACGCCGTGCACCATGTTTTAGAGCAGTGGTTCTCAAATGACGCTGCACGAGCAGGCTACTGGTGGTACGCAAGATTATATTAAAAAAAACTAGCAGTGCAATTCCAAGAAATTGCATGGTTGTGAATGCTGCATGCTTACGCTTTGTTGGGTCTGGCCATCCCAGGTTAACGTCTATGTGTTGGTTCTGGCCATGCCAGGTTAACATCTATGTGTTGGGTCTGGCCATGCCAGGTTAACGTCTATGTGTTGGGTCTGGCCATGCCAGGTTAATGTCTATGTGTGGGATCTTTTCATGCCTGCAGTCAGTGTGTTAGATCTGTATGTCTCCCTCATTCAAACTGTATGGAATAATTTTCGAATCCATCGTGTTGGGTCTGACCATGCCAGACAATATATCTCTATGGTGGAAGAATTTTTAATTTGGAGCAAAACCGTGCAGCGTTACAGTGCACACATTGACCTTTCTCTGCCTAATGGACCTATACCGGAAAGGCATAACTGAATAGGGTGCCCTAAGGCCCTAATATGGGCCTTTTTTGCAGCTCCCTAATGTGGGACAGTCAGTTGCCTAAGGCGGGACAGTGAAATGTAGTGTTGAACAGTTGAACTTAATGTTAGACACATTACCACGGACATTCGTTCATTTAGAGAGCAGCCAGAGTCACTGGAGCTTAGGTGTCCCATATTAGGCCATGGTTCACATTAGAGCAATCCACCCTACATGACAACATAACAGACAGACATAACAATTAAAACACAATCTATTTTTAAAGTAATCTTTTGGGTGCAAATGCTATTTTGCATTCTTTTTTGAGAGAGAGATACTGATTAGTTCAGAAACTTGGATGAAGCGTCGGGGGGAAGACATTGCAGAAAAGCCAAACAGGGTATGAGAACCCGTGGCGCTGCTCGACCTGTGGTCTGGGGGACGCTCAACATAACCACTAACACTAGTGATATACTATTTTTGAGAGAAAAGAGAAAGTGACTGACAAACTATAATTGGTTTTGATACGACCAGGTGGCTTCACCTCCCTCAGTCTCTCCCCTCTCCTCCTCTCCATCACCTCATCCCAGTCTGCTGCCGGGTAGCACCAGAGGGTGGGAGCAATATAGAGAAATAACTGCCAACTAGCCGATTCCCCTCAGCGATCTGGCCGTTTCTCTAAACGTTTTTTGTTATTGCATGGCCCCCTAACCCATGGAGAGAAACCGACTGGAGGCGGGCGTTTGGTGATGTTGGACGCTGAGATGAAAATTGTGTTCTCAAGGGGCGCCTACAGAGATAATTGGCTGAGTGCATGCTTTGGGGTCAACAGTTTGATGGGTTAGCGCAGGGGTCTTAAACTCAAATGACCTGGGGGCCGTTGTAGGCAGGGTATCGACTTGTTTTGTCACAGAAGTCAGCTTATGCATAGGTTTAGGGTCGGGAGAAGGGTTAGGCTTAGGGTTAACCCGTAATCCTTCGGTGACAAAACAACTTTGTGGCAAATTTACTCTGAACCGTAGGCAGTATCTGGGTGAGGCTGGGTTGCATCAGGTATTCCACAAATGAGAAGTCTGGATTCTTTTGTCATTCAACTTCAGGACATTGAAGAACAGGAATGAATTCTATGAACATGGCTCCTGTCATATGAACCATGTTCAAACTGTTGGTTTTTAACTACTTCAATAGTTTTGATCGCAGATCCTGCAATCTTCTTCAGGAGTGGCGTCCTGTTGTCATGGTAACACCACCATGCCAACAGCTATCCCAAAACCTTTTTAGTCATTTAAAAATACTGACATATTATATGCTTCCTCTTGCTTGCTTCTTGCTGGGCCGCATCATGTATCCCACAAAAATGGATCGGCTGGATCAGATGAGTTCTGAGGCATCTCGGACGCACCAACTCGGTATAAAGGAAACGCAACATTGAAAAATACTACTATTACTAGATACTAATTTCACAAATAGTTTAGTTAACTTGAATGGAACCTGAATGGAAACGTAGCGAACACACCCTCGTCCCGTCTGGAATCCAGTCGATGGTCAGGTCTTCTCGTCCAACAGCAATCAACCAAGCAAGACGGCGTCCTTTCGTCTCGTTGGATTGCGGTAACTTGGGGTTCCATTTGAGGAACCAAAAGAAATGTAACTCAGATTTCTTGCTCGATGATGCTCCATAGCCTTTAATGCAGCAGCGATCCTCAGGGTGGTCTGCGGGCAGCACTCGCGAATCGAGGAGGAGGTGCTACTCCTCACTCGGCCAGAATTTTTGGAAGCGTGATGTGGTGTCACGATCTCGTCCCTAATATAGAAAAAGTGTCATTGAATAAAACATTGCGTTATAAAATGTTGACTGAACTTTGCATTTTCATTCTTGCTTCACTCTCTGGCCTTCACATTTATAATTATAACAGCTTTTGGCTTATTTGGATGCGAAACACTGGGTATAAATATCTTTCATTGCGCCTTCAGCTGGCAAACATTAGTCCAGAGTCAGGGGGAGGATGTGGAACATTGCGTCTGACGGGTGTCATCATTTGCAGCATCTTTTCACTCCCCTCTTCTCTGGCAGGCCCTTTAGAGCTCTGCACACCTAAGGCTCATTTGTACCCTCTGTTGATAATGGAAAAAGACACTTTCATCCGGTTCTGTAGTTTCCTCCGTCAGTTTGTCCGTTGGTCAAGACCTTAGCAATCCGGTGAGCTCCTGGAGAGACAAAGCGATTTCACAACAAACTATGGGGGGAGCAGAGAGTCATGAGTGTATTGGCTCCAGGCTGTCTGCTCTGTCTGACGCGATTTAAAGGTTATGGTTTCTGTGCGTGCCCTGTGTTTACATCAATGCAGCTACCGTGATGTGAAACCCACAACTCCGTAGACTCTTCTCCAACTTTCATAGTTGGTGATGGGCTGGCTGCACAGTGATTAAAACAGATTTCCGATCCGATTTCGATTCGATCCGGGGGTCAATGTCATTAAATCTGAAAAAACTATACATTTATAATATTTATAATAAAAAGTCATACTTTCGAAGTACATGGCCAACTTCGGATATGTGTTCAATAAAGTTTGATTTGAAATTGCATGAATATGATATGCACACAAGGAAAGTAAATACAGAGCTATATGCAGTCAAGTGTAACTGAGAGGCTTGTAGGAAGGGATCTGGGAATGATGGCAGTTTCATCCGCTCATAACGCTCAGACAGATCAGACTGTCCAATGTATTTCAATGCTTAATTTCAATGAATAGAATATCCACCCCTCTCTGTCAGGGGTTTTTAATAAAAAATATTAATACTATACTGTATGCAGTTAAGGATTCAGCACATTATTAATGTGATTTTGTTATTTGGCATTGTTGTTGGCAATTCGTTGAATCGTTTCTGAAGGACACATCGCTTCCTGGTGGTGTTTTAGCCTTGGCTGCTAAAACAGATATTGCATCTCCCAAGTTGTAGCAAGCCGGAAAGTTGCGTAGCCAACACGCACGCCGGTTATCTGTCATCCCATCAACTCCGGAGTTGGACTCGCCGAGTCACTGACTGCATGTGTAGACCGGCGTATACATCCTGGCGACCCGGGTGTATATGTTCACCCGCGTAGGGGTGGTGGTTAGATGGGCAGAAACGACAGGCATTTTTCCCCTCAACGTTTTACTGTGTGTACGTTTGGAAGGCTGTTGAAATACAAAGGAAACTACTTTTACTGTCATGCTTTTTGTAAACCGCGCGCGCCTGCGTGAATTCAGTGGCGCGGCGGTAATGTAGATTTTAATGTAAAAGATCGACCTTTGGACTACAAACGATAATCGGTAATTAATGTGTGAATCGATTACAAATTAAAGATTGATTTTTTTTTTCAGCCCAGCTCTAATAGAATTTTGTGAGTGCTGTCACTCTTCAAACTCAATTCAAAGTCAAATGTACAAATAACTATATGCAATGGGTAAAGGCTAGTTAATAGAGGCTTAATGTGTAATATCCTGTTCCTGACTTGGTGGCTGTTATATATTGTCATCCTATATTAGTTTGCTAATTGAATAAACCTGCTGTAGATAATAAATTCAGCACCTCGGCTGCGGAGCAGCGCACACACAGCAGACAACCGGCGCATGCTCAGGAAATAGCAATTTGATTCCCGGTCTAGGCAGATCACCATGACATTAATCAACTAGAAGCACTCAGAGAGTGCAAACCTGCGGCAAGGCTATGGGGACACTGATGCCAAAACATCTAGACGCTATTATGTTACGTATCGGCTACAGAAATGCACCAAAATTCAATCACTTGTCAACAGGTCACAAACCCAGGTCTCCAGCTTGGCAGACCGTAGGGCTAACCACTACATTATCTGAGCTGGGTTATTACCACGCAGTAGAGTGAAGGCAACTGCTACGTGTTGCTGGAGGTGATCGGAGTTTGTAAGCGCTTAAAAGTTGTCAAACTATCATGTTACCTATATGTTACAGAAATGCGCCAATAAAATCACTTGTTCCTTTGGTCATTTCCAAAAACTCTATAAAATTTGTTCTAGATCCATGCATAACTATTTCAGGTATCCTGCTGGCAGACAAACCAACAAAAATCTGCTTGGTGCGGGTAACAAATCCAAATGCTACTTTGTTCATGAAGTAATCTCTTCTTGTTTTGCTTAAACACATTCTCTAGTCCTCCCCTGCAAGTCACCAGTTTGGCACGGTTCCTCACTTAGTTTAATTTTGGTTTAGTTGTGTTATTCCTTGTTGGGTTCTCAATCTGTTCTCGCCTACTGCACTGGGGAAGAGTGAATTCTATTCTTGTTGTGATTATACAGAATCTGCATACGCGTGCTTTCATCATCTTTGTACTGGTAGCGTTCTGCAGAGGTCAAAAGTGTTGTGGCTTTTTTTCTTCAAGGTTTAGTTTAGCTGCCAGGTCACATTGTGTTTTGAAATTCAGAAGGTAATTGTTGTGACCGGTGCGGTAACCACAATGACGCCATGTTTTGAAATGCAGTTGGTTATCTCACCGTCTAGAATTTACTGCAGTTACCACGGTAACCGGTAACCGCGACGCCCCTAATTGTAAGCGCACCATCCGGATACATGTGGCACATTTTGATATTTTCGCTTTGAGTGGGTCATCATAGATAATTTAAAACTGTATTCTGGGCGGTTTGTGGTTGCTTTACAATATTTGCCTCATGTGTGCATTTTAAGGTCCTCCCAGAACTCGGCTCGTTTTGAAATTGTGGAATTTGTGATGTGGAAAATTCGTCTTTGTTAGTCTGGTACAATAAATAGTACAGTACAATAATAGTACAGTATAGTATTAACGTGGAAGTGCATCAAACTATTTCAACCAATGGCCGAAACTTGATAATATTGCATATTGGGCCTATTCACATGGCATGCAATGTCAAAATAGTACACACACACAAGTATGTGTGTGCACATTATTGTGTTCGTGACACGAGAAACCGCAGAGAAATCAGCCACCATCAAAAATGCACGAGTGTGTGTGCGTTACACGCCTATGAAAATGATTCGAACATTTGGCACAGCGAGATATCCTCTGCAGATATCCGCCCTGGAGGTCGCAAGTAAAATTTCGTCAGAGCACAAAGGGTAGAGCCAGGAGTGGGCCTCCTCTTCGCCACGTAGAGCGAGACCAGAGGCGTCCTGGCTCCCTCGCACGGCGCGGCTGAGGGGATGTCCACTCCTGGCTCGCTGTTTGACCATGCGATTTGCGGTCCAATAAGTCAGTTCGGAAGGTGATCGAATGGGTCCAGCAAGTACTGCGTTGTTATAAAGGAGAGCTCCAATCCCTTGCGCGCCTGTCGGAGGCTCCGACAGGTCTCTTTCTCAGAGTGTTGGCGTTCGATCGGATAGCTATGGCGTATAAATGCCCTGTGATGTGGTGTGCGAGGGAGCCTGGGCAGACTCTGATCATTTGCTAATGGGTGGCAGTGGTGGTGGTAGAGCAGTGGGCCAGTCGAGCAGTCGCAGATTTCACATCCAAGCAACTTCTTCGGTGGGATAAAAATTACAGTTTCAACCCAATAATTCAATTATTTTGATAATTATGAATTATTAAAATTATTATTATTATTTTTTAAATATATTTTAGCCCCAAACGTGGCTATTGCATTTTTTTTCTTAACCTTCTAAAATAGTTTTACATTTTTTTAATATGCAAAATATCATATTTTTGACAATTTCTTACACACAGGATGTCACCCCAACTTACTAACAACAATAAATCTAAAACCAAAACTAAAATCTAAAACCAAAATTACTTCTGTGAAGCTCCCGGAGGCAACTTTGGTCGCGATTTTGGCGCTATTCAAAAAATCTGTGTAGTTGAGTGCGTGCAGTTGGCATAGTAAGAGAAGCTGGAGTGGCAGCAGCAGGGCGCCAATAAGAGCAAAAGCCAGATTGCTTGTATTTGTGTGCGCACGTGTGTGGTTGTGTGCATCGTAGGGGAATCACTGCATCTGGCAGCTGATTCAACAAGCACACAACAACATGAAGCGATGCATGATTTAAAAAGAGTCGGGTTGATAGCGAGCTAGATGAGTCACTCACCAGTACAATTTATCCCTGAACTCCATGCTCGCTCACCGTGACTGCACACGAGAGCAGCAACCAATTCATTGTTGAATTAATCGAAAACGATTAATCATTTCCTCTACTCAAATGTGTCGTTTCCTCTACTCAAATGTGTTGAACATGTGTTGTCATGTCTCGTCTCCTTGGCTTTTCCGTGACGTTTCTTTGTCACCTTATCCGTGTTATGAATATGTTTATAAGCTACCATGCAAGAATAGACTCTTCCATGTTGCTAAAATGCGCAATCTGCAATATGTAGCGATTGTGAGACAACAGACAGTTTGCCATATTGATAATGGGGCCTGGATGCAGGAGTACTGTTAATCAATCAAAATGAACTAGCATCAACAACAAATAATGCAAACCAGTCGCTATTTCTTCAACTAGGCCGAGATTGAGATTGAGTGAAAATCTCATTATCCTCTTTTCTGCAGTCCTCCATTAAAGGAGATCCGTTAACCAATCAAAACAAATTTACACAACAACTAATCAAAAACTGTAGGTAATTTTTTCAACTAGGCCGGGATCGAAACTGATTGAAAGTCTTGATCTCCTTTTTCTTCTTTCTTCTCTCTTCTTTCCAGTCCTCCGTTAAAGGAGTTCTGTAACCAATCCCAAATTACTGTCCTTAACTGGGAAATCAAGGTTGAAAGGTAGTTAGGTAAATAGTTGCTATATTCCCTCTAATCTAAATCTAAAAATGAAATCACTTTTGTGAAGCGTCTTGAGGCAGCTGCGATTTTGGCACCATATAAAAACCTGCTGAGTTGAGTTGAGTTGTGAAGTTGCCTCAAGGCTCTTCATTGAAAGAAGAATTTTGACTTAAAGTATGCACTAGCAATTCAGCTACCAGTTTAGCTACCTCTGTATTGCCCCGGAATTGACAGCCCAGGATCCGCATGGAATGGTTGAAACACAGTCATTGTATGGTCTTCTTACCGAGCTTGTATGTACTGGAAATAAAGGCCCAGGATAGCGGATTCTGGTGAACTGTAGTCAGTGTCCTATGCTCCACCAAAGTGAAAGGAATAAGTGAAATGTAACTCCAAACTAAAAGCACTCAGAGAGTGCAAACCTGTGCCAAAATCACAGTTTGTAAGCTCATAACAGTTGACAAACTGTGACGTTACTTATAGGCTACAGAAATGCACCAAAATGGAATCACTTTGTTTGTCATTCCCAACAACCATACAGAAATTCATCCAGATCTATGCTAACCTTTTCAGTTATCCTGCTGACAGACAGACAAACAGACAAAAACACAACCTCCTTGGCAGAGGTAATGATGTAAATGCACCAGAACCCGTTCTGTTCCGTTTGTCATTTCCAACAACCATACAAAATTTCATCCGGATCTGTGCGTAACTTTTTCAGTTATTCTGGGGACAGACAAACCAACCAACTCAAAACTGCTCGACAAAGGTCACCAACAACTGCATTGGCTGTCCACGAAATTCCGATAGGTTAATAATAGTCAATGCCAAAACAGCACAGTATGCATCAGGTGCATCAGGTAAGCTATGTTAAATATAATTAAGTGTAAAAAAAAAACAAAAAACAACTCTGAATCTTCCGTCCCAATATGACCTGCTGTGTCTCATTATGGTGCACTTGTGTATATTCAGACTCTGTTGCACTTTAGTCCTGCCTGAAATTGAAAATCTTGTTTTGCACATACCAGAAATGACCTTGTGACGCTTCATCACGTTGCACTACCAACATGACATGCCGCCACTGAGCAGACTCCATACATCCTAGTAGCCTGCCCAGCCAGCAGCAAAGAATCGTCCGTGCATCGCACGCGACTATACGGTCAGGTGGGTCTGGACCAACCAGAAGGCCGTTACGGCGGGCCTTGTTTGGATGGAGATGTCACACATACTGTGCTGTGATTTGATCACTTCATTTGATTGACACCTTTTTTCACGAGCCTGCTTAATCCAGACCAAATGATCATTCAAGTTGCGTGCGATGCATGGACGATTCATTTGTCCTGGCTAGGCTAACAGTTTACAACACGTCAGCAGACATGACATGAACAGGCGCTAGTCTGCAGTCTCAACGTCATTCCATTTCCACGATGTAGGCATCAATGGAGGCCGTTTACTGTGTGGAGTGTCCATTGCTCACGCAATGGGCTTCCACTGAGGCATCATCTGGACACTTCCAGTGTACTGAAGTTCAACCAACTCTGGACACCGCCCTACGAACTAAATCATAGTGCACAAAGTGCACAAGTGCACCATTTGAGATACAGCCCTAGTGTATTCTGGCTATCAAATAATGCAGCATCTTGTGCTGCCCAGTAGCTCAGTTGGTTAGGCTGGTAACACGTACAGTGAAGTATACGTGCGGTTGAGTGTTATTATTTACCACTTCACATCCATTAAATAGCGGCTAAAACAATGGACGTAGTTTTGCTGCCATCTGCCGGCGATTGATAGCATATTACCATTGTTACCCTCTGGACAGGAAGCTACGAGGAAGAGCTAATGCTAACCACTAGCACCTCTAGCTTCCCCTATTTATACACCAGGCTGTCATCGACTCGGCCTGCTTGCATTATCCTGGATTTGAGGCTGAGTATCATGCTATTTTACCATCCTATAGTTGACCACTCTGCTCGTAATGTTAAAAGCTATCCTTTGTATAGACCTGTTTTGCACTGTGCGTTTGCTATTGTCAATTCAGCTTACCGCAAAGTGCAACTCGACTGTTCTGTAGACTCTCCTCCAATCTCCATTGTTTGGAGAAGGGCCGGTTGATCAATGATTAAAAGACATCGACGTGATGCCGTTTGTCTTGAGTCGCTATATACTCGTACAAGTTAATTCCGACAAACGTGTTATATGAGATCAGCTGGGCTGGCCCGATCGAACCGAGTTGCATATGTGGTCATTCTGTGTTGATCTAAACTATTATTGTTTTGGTGAGCCTCCATTCATGCTCACATTATTGTGCCAGTAGCTCTGGTGTTTTGTGAGAATTCAAACAACCCTCTCCTTGGGCTTAATGCCTAGTAGGCATTCTATCCAGTACACCCAAGCACGCAACTTTAACATGCATCCATTAATTCATCCATAACTACAACCAAGAACCAGGATAACTCAATAATAGAAGACGTTTAATGTTATGCATATACCACTCTCTGCCTGTTCATCTAACCGCGATGATAATATCAAAATGTCTGCCGCTTGAACACCTTGCTTGCAGCATTTAGCAGAATGAAATGCATCATTCAAATATAGAATTGAAGAAAGTTTGATGTCACAACTTCCTGAAAACAACACCGGGTGAGTCCCACCAACCCCACCCTGTGTGGAGGAGCACCCTCCCTTCAGCCTTCAACTCTCTGACTTCACCACATCATTCCATTTACTTTTAGACGGCCGGCCACACAAACATTGCTTCTAACGTTTAATGAGTGGAAAACACCCGGTGTTGGGAATGGGGATTGCAGAGAAAGCAGTATCTCGCGCTAGCGTTCCCCGGGTCTCCTCATGTTCCCAGCAGACATTACTCCGTGTCTGGGACGCCACAACCCCAGGAACGATACTTGATGTTCCCCTCGTCTGGCGCAGTCACCGTTCGTAGCAAGTCTCTCCGTTCCTCCAGACACCCGGCACTTTTCTCCGTGTAATCTGCCTGCCTGGCTCGCGCAACCGCTACACGGCGTTCTGTCTCTTGCTATTTGTCGCCTGCTGGCGCTGTGCTGTTAGTCGTTATTATAACTTTCTGAAAGGTGTCAGTGAGTCGGTTCTCACTCGGTTAACCTCCCGATCTAAGCTAAGTTGAGTGTCATTGTAATTCAAAAACAATTTCGGGAATTCAATTCTGTTGGACAATTGAGTGTGATTCATTCCTAAACCTTTGCACGAGAAGCAAACAAAATCATATTATTTCAATGGGTGAAATAACACAATTGGAATTGCATATTCAATCAAATCTTTTTTACTCAAAATCTGAGTGCCGAAGGTTTGTAAGGTTGGCTCTGTCTGAAATATCTTGGCTGGGCCGTCAGTGAAAAATAAACCATTAAAGTGGAAGTTGAAAATTATTTTTTTAGGGGCTGTCTTAGTTGGTAGAGTGATTGTCCCAATCACTCTACCAACTCTACCAACGGAATCCGGGCTCCGACAGTCATCTACATGCCAGCGTGCCCTTCAGCAAGACAGTGAACCTCAAATTGCTCCCGATGGGTCGTGGTTGACCACCGTCCATGGTAGCCGCTGCCTTTGGTGTCAGAATGTGGACCTCATTTCCTGATGGGGATCACCAGCATAGCCAACAGAAAACAGAAGACAGCAGAGCAGCCCGGCTGTGTGGAGAGCTGACAGTTGAGTCTCTTCGCTGTGTCTTGACGCACCCTTCTCTGGGAGGCTCTCCATGTTCTGCCACATGCTGGAAACATATTGGTGGAAACTCTTTGGTTTGTGTAATCTGCCTGCCTGGGTCACGCAATCTCTACTTCACCGTCTGCCTGCTCCTATTTGTCACCCGTCCTTATTATTTTGTCATTACCTTCGTTATTATTCCTCTACCTCTTGGGGTTTAAGTCGTAGTGAGACACCCATGTCGTCATGGCGCCTCAGTGTACTGTACTGTATGTAGTGTCGCTCGCGTCTGAGTCGGTAACTTACGAAGTAAATGTTTGACAGCGAAGGGTACATTTGGTGCGGCTGACATTAAAAATGTTTGTGTGAATGTGTGGGAAAAGAAGTGTAACTGTGTGTGGGTGTGTGTGTGTGTGCGCGAGTGAATCAGAATTATGAGACATGTGACAGATCATCGTGAACGCACATGCATTTGGGAACCCCAAAATTGGCAGTTTGAATCAGGTTTATGATGATGTAACAAATTGATGAACAGAATTATAATGTTTCTGGTCATGAGTTCCAGCAATAAATTGACGTTCCCGAACCGGTTAGAACAGAAAAATACTGTTCCCGGAACAGGCCCGTACTTACACAGACACACACACAAAACAGTGCATTACGCCTTTCTGTCCGCATTTCCTCCTGTGCATGAGGAAATGCGCGTGTGTCTGCGTGCGTAATGCACTGTTTTGTGTGTGTGTCTGCGTGCGTAAGGGCCTGTTGTGTTTGTGTACTGCACTCGTGTGTGTGTGTGTCTGCGAGCGCACGGCACTGTTGTGTGTGTGTGTATGTGCGTACACACACACACACACACACACAAAAGTAACAGCAACAAGCGAACACACACGCAGACAGACACACACACACAAACACACACACTCACCTCCTGCGCTGCTTCGTGGCTTGCACGTGCTATTGTTGACAACTGCATGGGGGCGGGCTGCATGAAGTGTGTGTTATCGCGTTATGTATGTTCACGCACGCAGGACTGTTTGTTGTCAATGGAAACAGCAATCTTCCAACCGGATCGTATACGGACCGTATACGCACTGATCGTGTACGGACCGTATACGGACCTCTCTGTAGTGGAAACAAAGTTCCTGGTTTTCGTTTGAGTTCTTTGAACCGGTTCAAAGCCCTGGTTATAACTGGCCGAACCTATATAACTCCATCTACGCTCTTATTTGCACCTCATGTACAAAACATCACACAGCCTGCAATTTATCTCTTTATGGAGACACAGCAATGGGTGGTGGTTTCAACGTTGTGGTGGCTTCAACGGTGCGTAATTGTCATTTTCCATCTGCATCCTATTTTTTTCTAGCACTATCAGACGACTACAATGACTGGATAACTACAGCTCCTTGATGGCTTTCCCTCATTTACTATTCGTGGGGCGGCTAAAAGCTGAATATGAGCAGAATCGTTCAAATGATGGTACAAGCGTGAAAATTGGCACGGTTGTTCTCTAAGACCTATAGATAAAATCCGTCCATGGAAACAGGTCCAAATCCAAGATGGCGGCCAAGATGGTCACCAAATTCACATTGAAATGCCATTTTTTCCCCTAAAAATCAGTGTTATTGAGAATTTTGAATGACATTTCAGTAATTTTTAGAAGATGTATTATAGAACATTTTAAAAATACAATTTGGTGGCCATTTTGAAAGTATTCCACCATCTTGGATGTTGAAATGTTGTTTTTGACAGAATTGATCCCTCCCCTTACATACAACATACCATATATCTTCTGTAAAAAGACTGGGAAAAAGGCATTTTCAATGTCATTCTGGCGGTATCTTGGATTTTGACCCGTTTCGACGGACAGATTTTATTTATAGGCCCTGGAGAGCAATTCTGCCAATTTCCACGCCTGTATCATAATTTGAACAATTTTGTCCATTAGCCGCCCCACTATATTTATATTGTTATGACTGTTAAGGCTATTACTCCAACCTTTCTCTTTGTAAACCAACCAGATGTATTTTCCTAGCTACCAACCTACCTATCGATCTATCTACCTATGTACCTGATAGGCAATGTCCTGTCAGGCTGCTACTTGAAGTAGCGCTGGGTTATTATACATGGGGTGTGATGTGTTCGGGAAGTGACAGTAGTCGAGTCTTGGGGGATGGGAGGGCGAGGATGATGGAATCGGAGGAGGTGACGGAGAAGAGAGCGGGGAGGCAGGCGTAGGAGAGCTTCCTGCTGGGAGCCGACGAGTGTCAGATTGGAAGCGCCCCGGGTGGTGTCAACACCTGAGCTCCTGCTAGTCTGGCCGTCCGCGAGTTCCTGCGGCCGCCCTCCCGTCCGTCTACGAGCCGGGGCATAGCTCGGGGGCCGAGTGTGAAGCAGACCCATTATCAAGTGCGGGGCGGAACCATACAAACGGGGGCCCGTTGCAGCAGTGCCCTAAAGGGTCTCCGAGCCTCGGCTTTGTTCGTGGAGGAAGGTGTGAAGTAGTAATAGCTGTGCACCGCGCGATGGTCGTCTCTTTGTCCTCTGTAACCCCCAACAAGACCCTTCTGTTCCACTCCCGCTATAGCACCACAGCTAAAGACAACAACAGCTGTTCCAAGGTGAACACCCCATTTTGTTCATAATTGCAGGCTGGAAACATGGCCGGGATGTTTGCTGTTCAACAGGACATCTCAACTAGAAAATGGATCCATCGTTTGGGTTGCTTACCTCTGCCGGTGATCCTTAACAGCTGCGCATGCGCAAAACTAGACGACAAAGCTGTGTAACACGAAACATGGATGATAAATCAACTCACAGATCATATAGAAATAAAACTCCAGAGTGTTACGGTTCCTGGTGGTAGCTGTTGAACTACCATAGCACATGAAATATGGAAGTATGAATGCATGTTAAAGGTGCGTGCTTGGTGGAACTGGATACAATGCCTACTAGGCATTAAGCCCAAGAAGAGTGTTGTTTAACTCTCACAAAACACCAGAGATACTGGCAGAGTAACGTGAGTATGAATGGAGACTCACAAGAATAATTTAGCTCTATGCAGACAGACCGCATAAGCAACTCGGTGCGATCGGGCCGACCAGCTGATCTCATAAACACGATGGGATTCGTACGAGAGTATTAGTGACTCGAGATGGCCACAACTCCTCGTAGTGTTTTTAATCACTGATCAACCGGCCCTTCTACTACAATGGGAATTGGAGAAGAGACTACGGGAATTTTGAGTCGCACATCACGGTAGCTGCATAGATGAAAAAGCAAACGCACGAACAGGCAGTTATGAAGAGATCGTTTCTAGCATTAATACCTACCTGCCTGTCGGCAGAAACCATAATCACAATTAACCATTAGATTAGACAAAGGAGATACTCAGCCTCTGGATCCAGGATAATGCCAGCAGGCTGAATCGAACGAAGCCTGCTGTATAAATAGAGGAAGCTACAGGTGCTATTGGTTAGCACTAGCTCTTACTCGTAGCTTCCAGTCCTGGGACTGCCGCCCAGCGCCTTACGGGACACAGAGACTACTTTGTCTTCCCATCATGACCAGGCTGAGCGGACTTACAAGCAGTCTCTGATACAGTTCCTGTTCAGCCATGAAATATTTATTTCATATTATGGGGAATGACCATGTGGCTGAAAAAGAAATGTTGAATCGAGACACACAAACGTATGATTCAATAATCTGTGCAACCCATTCCATTTACTCATTTTTGACGGACTTACCAGTGAACGCAGCCATCCCATTGGTCCAAAAGAACATGTGACCATAACGAGTGAGTAACTTCAAGTCATATTTTCAAAATGTCAGCCCCTTGTATTTACCGCATGAACCTTGTCTATGGTGTGGAAAATACAGTAGTTATTTATTTACACAAATAAGCATGAACAGATATTCCCAGGGCAGGGCCACAGATCACGAAGTTGTGGGCATCACATTAAGCACCTCGTGTTTCCTGTCACACCAGCACCTGTCATTGACCAGGATCTTTCCCCCAAAGGGAGCCCTCGACTCCCCCGATGTTCACCTCCCGTAACCTGCGAACACACCCATGGCCTCCAACTGCAAACACAATTCTCTTAGTAACATTAGTACCGGAGTGTCAAACCCATTTCAACTAAGGGTACACATTGAGGGCAATTTATACCCAAGTAGGCCGGACCGATGAAGTCATCATCTTTGGTCGCATTGTTTTGTCCCCTGGATAACTGAAAAAGTTAAGCACGGATCTGGATCAAATTGTGCAGAGTTGTTGGAAATGCTGGTACATTTGCCCGGTATACAATCTGAGTGAATTTAAATTAGCAACCCACACACACACACACACACACTTACACTTTCTCTCTCTCACAGACACATCCACATTCGTGCTCTCTCACACACACACGCTCTCTCTCTCTCTCTCTCTCCCCCCTCTCTCTCTCTCTCTCTCTCTCTCTCTCTCTCTCTCTCTCTCTCTCTCTTGCTCTCTCTCTCACTCTCTCTCTCACACAGACACATACACACACTTACACTTTCTCTCTTACAGACACATACACATTCTTGTTCTCACACACGCACGCACTCTCTCTCTCTCTCTGCCCCTCTCTCTCTCTCTCCCCTCTCTCTCCCCCCCCCCCCCTCCCTCTCCCCCCCCTCTCCCCCCCCCCCCCCCCCTCGCTCTCTCTCTCTCTCTCACCCACACACGCACGCTCTCTCTCTCTCTCTCTCTCTCTCTCTCTGCCCCTCTCTCTCTCTCCCCTCTCTCTCTCTCTCTCTCTCTCTCTCTCTCTCCCTCTCTCTCTCTCTCTCTCTCTCTCTCTCTCTCTCTCTCTCTCTCTCTCTCTCTCTCTCTCCCTCCCCCTCTCTCTCTCTCTCTCTCTCACTCTCTCTCTGCTTCTCTCTCTCACTGCTTCTCTCTCTCTCTCTCACACTCTCTCTCTCTCTTTTGCTGTCTCTCTCACTCTGCCCCTCTCTCCCTCTCTCTCTCTCTCTCTCTCTCTCTCTCTCTCTCTCTCTCTCTCTCTCTCTCCCTCTCTCTCTCTCTCTCTCTCTCTCTCTCTCTCTCTCTCTCTCTCTCTCTCGCTGTCTCTCTCTCTCTGCCTCTCTCTCTCTCTCTCTCTCTGCTT
>OMKY01180737.1:0-13523 GCA_900302395.1 Bregmaceros cantori
CATTCAAAAATAGTTACTAAAAATGCATTATAAGGAGGTACAACTGGGTTCATAATTGGTGTGTAGGAGTGTGTGTATGTACAATGAACCATAATGATATAAAATTCTGTATATGTATATAATATGTATGTATATATAAAAAATATTCTCTGTATTTTCTTTTCGCTAATGGATATTCCGTTTACTTGCCAATGTATATAGCAAAATGTGATGTGTATAAAATCTACAAAAATATTTTTAAGTAAGAGGTGCTGTATCACAGTCACTATCTCCGTTTTATAGCAATAGCATGAAAGGGCCTACTCTTACAGGCTAAGTTATAACACATTTGGCTTTCACGCAAGCGTACGTGTTGTCTTTATTGTATTTAGGCCTTGACACTGGAAAAATTGCATTGGGAACAACATATATTCAACACGTTTGAGCAAATAATTGGCCAAACCATGAAACAATTAATCACTGCCGATTAATCGACTAGCAAATTAGTTGCCGATTATTTCAATAATCGATTAATCGGTTGCAGGCAAAATACGTCTCAACCTCTTCCTGCTGCTTCTGAACATGTTCAGACTCTCTCTTAGAATTTTGAGCTATACGCTTAAAGACTTACTTTGCCTATCTCATTCTGATTTTGACCCACAACTTTGCTGGCTGAATTTGTCTTGTGTGTTTTTTTTAATTCTTTAACCCTCCTCCCAAGTAAATAAAGTTTGAGTTTGAAATGTGTACTTACCGAAGGTAAACGCTGCCCTCCCCAGGCCCTCTGGTGAACTCCTGGCCCTGCAACCCAGAGAAAGTGTTGATCTCCCACCTGCCGGAGACCCGCCAGATCGTGTCGTTCGGGAGCGGCTACGGAGGGAACTCCCTGCTGGGGAAGAAGTGTTTCGCTCTGCGCATCGCCTCCCGCATCGCCAAGGACGAGGGCTGGCTGGCCGAACACATGCTGGTAGGTGGTCACCACAGCCCCCTTGGCAAGCGCCACCGTTTGTCACTCGGCGCTGCCGGTCGCTCATGGACGTCGCATTCGCTTCAGCCGGCGTGCCAACCTCCGTGTGTTTTTGGTAGTCTCCAAAAGCTGGGACCCACTGGGATTTACAATAGAAATATACCAATTTTACCAGGCCGTTTAACCCATTCAGACTCTCACAACTAACCGATAATTATCACGGTTAATTGTATAAGGGGGGGGGGGGCGTGTTTACGGATTGCAAACCAAAATCCATAACCACGCCCCGGGCAACTCGCACTTCCGCATATGACGCAGTCGTGACGCAACCGCGGCAATTTTTCGTCTCGCGAATTTGCGTTATAACATGTAATCCCCTACCCCTACCCCTACCCTAAACCTAACCCCTACCCTAAACCTAACCCCTACCCTAAACTTAACCCCTAAACCTAACCCTAACCCCTACCTTAAACCTAACCCTAACCCCTACCCTAAACTTAACCCCTAATCCTAACCGTAATTTTAAAAAGCGCAATTGGCGTTAAAAATAAAGACGCAAAGAAGTAAGCGGCAATAGGAATCGAACCCGGGACACTTGCATGAAGGACTAATGTCTTTCTTTTGAGCTATGCTAGCAGATGCTCAGAACGGTAGCAGACAGTGTTAAGTCGCTGCTGACTCCACGTTCTTTCGTGATGGGCAGGGCGTGACGCTTCAATGGGCGGGGCGTGTGACGTGTATGACGCGTCATAGCCAAGCGCGGTTGCTTCGGGGGCGTGGTTATGGATTTTGGTTTGCAATCCGTAAAAACGCGGACAGGACAGCATCACAAATCAGCGCTGCGCTCTGGTTGGTTGGTTGTAGTTCGAACATGTTGTTTGGTGGACGCATTTGTCTGATCATTATAAGCTAGGCAAATATGTAGATGATGTCCTCTCCAGTTGTTACGCCTGACTGCCATAATTTGGGTTGTCTGCCTCTGCTTCTTCCAACCTTCTAACCCCTCAAAGCAGATCATTGTTGCATATTTAAAAATGTCATGTGACATACAGATGTTCCCGTTAGAGGAACAGCTGTAGTTTCAAGTTTTAATGCACATCTTCATATGTGAACACAGAGCATGGACAGAACATTATTTGTGAATATATTACTCATCCAGTTAAACAGGAATATGTTTTTTTTTGTATTCCTAATCTCCATTTCTTATATTTCTTGAGATTAGGGGGCGTGGCAATAACACCATCAACAGAGATGAAGGGGTTTACACCCTTTCACACATTTGAGACTATTTCGCAACGGCCCCTGGACAGGGGAGGGCGTGATCTGACAGGCGGGAAAACCGGTGGGTGTGGTCAGACCACACCCACAACAAAGTCATACAGCTGTGGCGTCACCATACCAACTGGAAGCTACTCCTGAAGAAGGTCGCAGAATTGTGACCGAAACTGTTGAGCTATTTAAAAAACTTTACTCCTGTCAATGTAATGTCAAGTAATATATTAGTATATGGTTTGACAGAATGAACACCATTCATATATTATTTGTGAATGTATTTGCAGCCCTCAAAGCCAAAAGAATCCAAGGAAAATAAAAGGGAGATTTTCCTTTGATTCTTTTATGATATACGGATGTCTACGTGACGCATATACCATTTTACCACACTTGGTATTTTAAATACGTTGGAAGAAACCAAATGCATACTAATACAACATTTTTACATCAGCTTTGTAAGATCAATATATGGCATTTCAGAGAATTTCCTAAGGGTTCCTGAAATCAAGACACCAAAAGACCCTGTATGTGAAAATCCTCACCGTTTTGTCCAGCAAAGCTGCGGTTGAAGCCATCTGTGTTGATCTGGCTGATGACATCATGAGGAGCTCCATGGAACAGAACCCGTTCATTCTGTGTGTGCTTGTTCCTTTTTTCCATGTCTTTCTTCTTGATATCGTAGCCTTTCCACAACGTTGGATTCTGGATCCTTTCAATCTGAGGGAAGATCAGTTGTAGAACATTGATCGCTACAAAAAAAAATCTATGATATATGAAACAAACTTATTAAATTTCAATATCATAATAATGTGTTTAATACATATGAATAGTACTAAATTGAACTAGGCCTATGCCCATGCTAATAATATATTTTAAAAATGTATTATTATAATATGTTTTTCATTATTATGTTTACTTAAACAACTATTGTGAAGTCAAAGCAAAAAAATGTTTGAAAAAGTTATAAATCAAACAAAAATGTGTTCATCTTGAATCCAGCCACCTTGGATGTGCTGGCTTATCAGTAACTGGAAGGTCACCACATTATCACCATTGGAAACTGAGGTAGAAAAAATTATCCTCAAGCGCATGTTCATCCAAATGGTTGGTGAGAAGTTGAAAACATGTGCTCAAAAGAAGCGAAGGGCAGTATGAGACTAGCAGGGCCATGGTGGTAGTTGGCAACTAGTGACACGGAGGCTAAAGGCTAGCATGGCCGTGGTAGGGGTTGACAGCTAGCAGCAGTTTCTAAAAGTTAGGCTAGGTAGGCTGGCTAGGAGACTAACAAGGCTATGGTGGTGGTGGTGTTTGGCTGCTAGTGTCGAGGAGGCTGAATGCTAGCAAGGCCTTGGTAGAGGTTGGCAGGGTTGACATGCTCTGGCTGGTGTTAGTACTGGCATATTTGTTTCCCCAACAAAGGTTGTTTGACTGCTTCCAAGGAACTGGCAGAACTCATAGTTGCATGCATGCTTGGACGCTAACATTGCTCCAAACTTGTCGGAGAATACATTTGAATGAATAACATTTTTCAAAACATGTTTGGAATTTTATATTGTGATCCTTGAATTGTTGTACGACATGTTTTTACCTTGATAACGTTTTGGTGGCATGTCTTCTGGAAGTGGTCTAGAACAGTCTTGTATTCTTCATCTCCAGGCTGAAGCTCCACCGCCAGGTATTTAACATCATCAGGCATCCGTGTCCATTCCTTGGGCAGGCTCACGTTGTCTCCATCTGTTCACAAGACAATGTAATGAGGGCAGGCAAGTGTCCTTCTACAATCTAATCCATCTAATCAACAAACTAGGTTATTAATTTAAGTTTCACAATCTTCTTGTGGACACAAAGGGTTTCAAATAACTAAATCCTGGAAAAAGTAAACAATGATCTGCCTCCTTCGTTTAATCCAAATGTTTGAAAATGTCCCTTCCTCACAATGCGAAAGAAAACAACACCAAAACCAAAGAATTTCAGACAATTCTACTGGATTGAAGACTTGATGGGAAGAGGTGCAAAGGACAACCGAGATTGTCGTGGGCAAACACCATCTGTCAGTGTACACGCATCACTTATGTGCAGGCAGTACGAACTACGAAGGGCTCAGAACAAACAACTGGCGTGCTGTGGCATTCAAACCCCATCATGGGGATGGAACATGAAGTAGTGCACATCGTCAAATGCAAAATTGGAGGCAGCAAGCACAGTTTTGAGGCAGCAAGCAATATTGTGTGATGTCTTCACTACTGGTCAACATAGTTTGTATAGTATAGATTGGGTAATGAGAAGAACCATCATAGACAAACCAAATCAGATGGACTCTCTTCTCACAATTGGAAGACCTCAACTTCACAAATCAACACTTGCAAAAAGAACCTCAACAAACAAGTAGGTCTGAAAATGAACCAGAAGAAGACAGAGGTGATGATGTGAATGTCCCAACCCCTTCATAATTATAATGGGCAGTATAAACCATCCTACAACCAACCTGTTAACACCAGCCTTGATGGGGGCGCATAGAGTGAGATCACAGACTCAGCAAGGCCAGAAATGCCCTATACAGACTTAATACTGTGTCCTGTCTACCGTGCTATATGGTTCAGAGTGCTGGCGAATAACGGAAATTGATGTACAGAGACTATCAATGTTTCACACCAAAAGCCTGAGGAAAATACAGCGGATATTCAGGCCTCAAAAACAACTCTCTAATCAACACCTTCTGAGCATGTCCAAACAAAACAGCTAGTGGACATTCTTATGAGAAGCCGTTGGAAGTGGATTGAGCATATTATCTATAGAGAGCAGGACAATATTCCCCTGACTGCCCAGAAGGCAATGAAAATTGCTGTTCTCTCATACTGTAATAAGACTAAAGGCCAAATGACGCTTAAAGGGCACCTTTTAAGCTTATCCGATTTTCTGCAAAATCGGTTGCCACATGCCCCCAGGCCACACACATGCATGCGCAAACTTTGACACTAATTAAGTTATGTATAGGGGAGTTATGACTTTTTTTTTATTATTATTTAAGCCTTTTGACCTTTAGTCATTCCCGGATATATACAATTCCAAAAGGTATACCTTTCAATAAATCATGCCGTTTGACTTCAAACGCCCTGTCTTGGTCATCTTTGGCTTGTCCGTCTCTTTCTTCTTGACGATCGTGTAGGAGGACATGAAGTCTGGTGCCTTGAAAGTCCACAGTTACAGCCCTGTCGCGCTGGTTGCTCAGATAAGCTTGCTCCAACTTGAAGCTGGCTGCTTCGTCAAACACCTGGTACTTGTTGGCCACCAAGCATTTCCACTCCACTGACTCCAGGGACTTCTTGATGTCCTTTATGTCCCTTACTTCCTTGATTATTTCACGAATGCCATTTGTGGCGCTAAGCACGTTCTTGACCAGCCCGCTGACGACGAGGCTATCATGAGCTTGGCGTACAACCCTGACGTTCAGCTTGATCTGAATGGTGTTGATTTGGTGCATTTCACCATCGGACAGGTTGCAGATTGCCTGGTCTTGAATAGGAGTCTCACGTACTTCTTCATCTATCATGCCATCGATGAATTTCTTGGCCCGCATGACGTCATTCTGTGAGGCACCAGAGATGTGGAAGTGGGCAGTCTGGAACTTTGGCTGGACCAAGTCGATAGCTGGCTTTGTTGTTTTCGCTTTTTTTTTAGGCGTATCTTGATTGGCTACATGTCCTGAGCCAGAAAATAATGCTGGAAAACATACATATTAATTATTTTTGCATCCTATGATTACCCCAGCAATGATGATGATTATGTGACCATTACCACATTTGTATGGATCTGTTTCAAGATAACTCAAAAACTGCTAAATCAATGCTATAGTAATACATGTATTGAAATCTCCATACAGTAGGTGGTGCTATAGTCAGCAACACAGTGAATACCAATAACTAGCGGTGGGGCTTGTTTTGCGTCTGTTATGGAGGTTCCAGAATTAACACAAAACTTCCTTTCAAAGAGTTCCACTCCCCTCGCCAGGTTTTTCACCAACGTCTTTTCCCAATCTCTTCAACCCCCTTTCCGACTCATTATTTCAATAAAGATGGAAAGACGGTTTTGGCACTGGAAAAAATAACTGAGGGAAAAAACACCTTTCCAGTTTTAACCTTTTCTAACTGGATATAATCACCCAAACATCATCCAACATTGCCCCCAGAAGCGCTCCAGTCATGGACAAAGTTGACCAAATCACCCAGAGGGTTACACACACGTCCATTTCGACTACTCTGAGTTGTGAAGGTTTTTCTCTTCGCAAATTCCGCAATTTGTTAACGCCTCTGTATTTTGAAGTACCGCGGTTCCGACAATTTAAATTTGCTGTCCCGACACAGAAATGCCGCGGTTACAGCATGCTGGAAAGGCCGCTGTTTCGGTATAAGCACAGACATGTTTTCTAAGCCTGCAAAGCCCTGTCGGGCTAACCCTAAACCGACGCTATAGAAATGCCAGCACCCACCAGCGACACCAATATTAGAGGGATGCATTAACTACACCGGAATGTGTGTGTGTGTCCCCTGACTGGATGATCGGAGTGGAGAAACGCCGAAATGGGGTAGCATAATGAAATCTTAAAAATATGGTCAAATATCCCCAAAATAATGAATCGGATTGCTTTCAATAACCTACTTACAGAATATTCTGTTGAGTAATCCGGGTTTCTGCTTGTCAGAGTTTGCTTTGGTCTGCATGCTCTTGAGGAAGTCGTTCATCATGGCTTGCTGGAAGATGACGATGCGAACCAGTTTCAGGGAACCACTGCTGCTCTGCGCCAAGTCCACGACAGCATCCAGCATGGCGTCAGCCACTCGTCCCCACTTAACTTGGCCTTGACCTGCGGAACAAGAAATACTAGTAGTATCGAGCAGAGTTGCACGATTTTGGAAAAAAAGGAAAATTGTCGATTAATCCGTCCAAATTACGATTTTAGATTCGATTTTGATTATTTTTTATATATATAAACGCTTGTTTCTACAGTTTGTAAGATGCGTTCTGCAATGACAATAAATTGCCGGAAGGGGACACGGTTTTCTACACTCGATTTTAGGCGGGCAGACCATAACCACAGTTCAAAAACTCCACTACTAACAGAGTGAAATATATTATCGTACAAAATATAAAAAACAAGCATTCGGTAAAAGATGAATGGATAATGTCACATCAAATTAAACATTTGTTTCTTCTTAAAATAGATGAATGCAGTGCAACATTGTAGGTGTATTGTGAGTGCAACTTTTAACTCGCTAGCGAACTCCTCGCCGCAGGCAGCATGGAGTAACTACGCAGACAGCACTGCTCTTAGCCCCCATGCTCTGAACCAAAATACACTGGTTTGTTCAGCTTGACCATATCGCGTCGCCAACTATAACAGCACATCCCGAGGTAACGTGGTGCCTCGAGTGTTATAAAACAAAACGTTTGAAATATTTTCGGTTCGGTGGCTGATATTGCACAACAAGCGCCTTTAACACGTTTTAAAATCCTGGGCCGCGTCTTTCGCGATGTGGAAACCACTGTAATCTTTATCCATTTACTGTTTGTCCTTGCAGCAGACCGCGGAAAGTTTTTGTGGCCCGGCCATCTTTAGCTGCTAGCATAACAACACGCTGGCCCCATTCCGCTGGATGTTCGCTTTCTAGTGTGTTGGGAAATATTCCTTGTGCTACTATCCTTTAGCGCTGTAGCACCGGAACGCAATTTGCAGCATAGTAGTTGCAAAGCCGAACCAATTTAAAGTGCCATTTCACTCGGAAGCAAAATACGTAAATACGCTGGTGATGGGAAAACCGATTTCACTGTATTTCATCTGAACAAATGAATCAGATTTTGATTTCAAATCGATTTATTGTGCAGATCTAGTATCCAGTCATGCTATTGTCTACCGTTGTGCTGGCTCTTTACCACAGTCGGTAAGACACCCGCACCCAGCACATGTATGGTGCTTGTGATTTAGTACACAGGCAGTGTCCCGAGTTCTCCTCGCCTTGCCGACCCCGAACACTCCCGCCCCACTTTCAAAACTCTTACACCGAAAAAATAACATAATAATAAAAGTTATTAATGACTAAATAAAAAATTGGATCGACGGCGCGATTCGTCCGCGGATGTCCCATCATCGCCACCATCGGCCGCGGAGCCACCATCGCCACCAGCTGCCGCCCATCAGCAGTCATCAGTCCACCTCCTTAAAAGGCCACGCCCGACCCCGGAGAGACGCAGCCCCATTTTCTCACATCAGATTAGTTCCTGAGTGAGCACGTCACGCTTCAATACCTTAATGAGATCAAATTGGATATTTGTCCAGCCTCCACCTGCTCCCGATCCGGTCCCGATGTACTCTGAGTTAAGTAGTCACGTCGACGATGATCACATGGACGAGACTTGACTTGACGTCTATTATTGTATTGAACTATTTCCACGAACCCCGAGGGGTCTACTTATTGAAATACCTTTTGTTGAAACAATAAAGGGGTTTTAAACCCTGTCTACTTCCTCCCTCTGGGCCACTATACCTATTGTTTATTGACTCGTGACAAAGAGGTGTTATGGAAATGTGACTTGTTAACAGAGGAGATGAGCAGGGCCGCAGTACTGTCCCTCAAAGCTAACGCAACTTTGTTTAATTATATGGCACCTTTCATGCACAGCAACTGAAAGTGCTTTATAGAAACACAACATTGAAGAGTACAATATTACCCACAGCCTCCCAACACAAGGAAACAGGCACACACTTACCCACAGACGCACACACACAGACACATTCAGTAGAATGTACCAATGACCAACGACCCCATGTGGGGGAAGGCAGAGTCAGTTGGCGTATTATTTGCCGTTAGTGTCAAAAATGATATTTTATAAGGGTTAGTTTAAGGGTATGTGGTAGGAGGTTAGGTGTATGTGGTAGGAGGTTATGGCTAATATTAGGATTATGTTAGGGGTATGTGGTCTTCCAATATGCCATAAACCAACACGGAAAAGTAGGCTTATAAAACTAACATGTAAATGTTAGTCCGCAATCTGCAGTAAGCAAAGACAGGGTCAAGGTTAGGTTAGGGTTAGTTTAGGAGTATGTGGTAGGAGGTTCGGGTTAAGGTTAGGGATTAGGGGCCAGGGTTTTGGAGGGATCCTAGCAAAATAAGATAATTGTTTTTGGGATTTGCACTTTACATCACAGCAAATAATACAAAATGATCCGATCAGACCACACCCACAAGGAAGTGATAAAGCCATGGCATCACCATGCGAACAGGAAAGAACATCCCGCGTTCAAAATTGAAAATTGTTAAGGCATTTAAATATCTTGTGTTTTGAACAGATATACCTGTTCCCAGTGCCGGGAAAGACACTGAAGTGTAGTTGTCCTGTTCCACCTTGTCCAGGGCGGCTTTCACAGTCCGCTGAATATCCGCTGGGTGGTTGCGTCCAGGCACGTGCAGAATCCTCTGACAACGCAACCTTCCCGGAGAGGTCATTAGCATATCACCGCTGCGTTGTCCAGCTGTTTCAACATATAACAATTGTCTTAACGGTAAGTTTTAATTGTCTTAACTGTAAATTAACAAGATGGCGTCTCAAAATGGCAAAATACATTTTCTGAATAGAAAATGTGAACACAATTGTTCCCAAAATGTAGAGATCCTCCTCTTTAGATCACAAGCTGTGGACCTTCAAACATCGTCAAAATTGCCTGAGAGTGGTTTGGACTAAAATCATCTTTTTCTAGCTTAACAATGGAATAGTAGGCTCAAAAAATAGGATGGGAATCTTGAAATGCAGTCTGCAATAAGGGGGAGATGGCAAAGATAATCATGAGCAAGATAAAATCTTACCTGATCGGCATTCATCCTCTACAGCGGGACCAGCTGCATCCAGAATAGCTTTGGACACCCCTGGAAGACGTAAACAGCACTAATTCAATACGATGCCTGTGATCATTAGTTCCTATATTGTGTCTCTCCCATCACAAATAAAATAAAAAATATGAAAACATAAAAATTTAATCCGAAAATAAAATGAAAATCAACATTGGTGTGGCACTATGGTCAGAGTCTGTGGATTCCCTGAGAAACTTCATGGCAACAGTCAAACCAAAAATGACAAATGCGTGCATCTTGGGACACAAAAATGTGACTATTCGCAAACCATAGTTAGTATTGGATTTGGATGAAATACAGGTAAGATATTCAAACTTTTACTTGATGCCGCTTGATGAGGTCAAAGGCAGGATCCACGTCTCGGCCTGGTAAAAAGTACTGAGAGTGAACATTGCATGGCCTCACTGAACAAGCTAGTCCAGATTCAGCTGGCTGGGGTGTTATTGTTTATATCCGGTACAAGCAGGAAGTGCTGGTGATATGATTAGCCAACAACAAAGAAGGGGTTTGGCTTAAAGGTGATCTGATGTGTTTTTGGCAAACCATGACTATTACGGCCAGTGGACACCAATGCAACTGCCTGCAAATGTAACTGCCGGCAGTTGCAGTGTGTCCATCGAGCTGGACTAATGAAGTTGTAGGACTGTAGTACTGAAGTACTTAGTCAGGCTGCGGATCTGTGTTTTGAGTGAATGGCTTCACACTGTCACCAAAATATTTGATACCTGCAGCCGTATAATGTACCTATTTTGAGGCTGAATGATTCATTGGTAGAGTTGACGATGACATCTGTGGTTTCTTCGGTGATGTTTCCCTCGACCACCTGGACGTGCACATGTCCGATGTCCATGGCGTGCTTGCCTGGTACTGAGTCAACCTTGGAGAAGCCAGCTTACAGCACAAAACAAACTGTCATTACAACCTGGCTTAGGCAACAATCAATAAAACAGACCTGTGATGTCCATAAAGGGGAAAAAAGAACAAAAAATTTCATTTTGGGGAACAACATGTTCGTAGTTCAAAATTATGACCTATAAACGATGAATGAACAAATTAATTTTACAAAGATGAACTCGAATTTGAACTAGTTCATTTACAAAGTGAACTGTCCCAACACTGAATGAAATTGAATCTAACCAAGAATGTACTCTGCAAGGAATAAACAAAATAAAACAGAAATACAATTATTACAGCATGAATGCAACAGTATGAACTTAGCTTAGCCAGCCAGGCCAAGATATGTAAAATACAACTTTTATTGTACATACTATGGGTAGTCCTTTATTTCGATGGTGATTATTTGCAGACTTTCTGCAGTTTTGACGCAGAAGTGATTTTGATCAACTTTTCACCACTAACCCCTGACTATAAAGTATATAGTACATTATAATAAATATTTCCAATTTCCCTCAGCCCCAACAGAAGCCAATAAAACTAAAGTGCTCCAAGTCTGATTCATTCCTCAGAAAGATAGTATTCGAATAACTACTAGTGTGGTTAATATTCAGTAATAGCATAATATATAATAATAGTTACTAGTCTGGAGATCTGCTGGAGACACAGGAGCCGCAGCAGCAGTTGCATACTTGGGATCGTGTTTTCTTAATTCATCATTGAAGACCTGCATTGAAAAAATTGGAACACTGTACTTTAGATCCACGATTCGTGCTTGTTAACACTTTTTTGAACAAGTTATTAACAAATGTTTGTAAATGTTACATATATTACATAAATACGGTACTAGCATTCCTGAAGCCCCAGATTCTTAACCCGTATGCTCATGTAGGCAAAATATCAAAAATCAAATCAAAATGAATCAAAATGGGCCACAGATGACGATGTCCGAAATTGGTGCCTATTCCCTATATAGTGCACTATATGGGTCACACGCCATTTTGCAGGGGTGTCCGAATTCTCCATGTACCCTATATAGTGCACTGAAAGTATCCCACAAGGCACCGCGAAAAGTAGTGTGCATCAGGGGCGAGACTGATTGCTTTGAGACTGCAAAGGAAGCCCAGCTTCCTCTAACATGTCAAAAAAAGGAATGGTCAAAACTACTGTTTGTTGTGTGTAAATGTGACTAAATATGTGCTACAATGCGCAACATTTTTGTTCATAATTGCTTTTTACACTAACTGATGCAAATGTATTCCCGTTTTCTTCTCATATTCGCTCTGTGGCGCTCTGTCAGCGCTGGAAGAGTGGGTAGTATTAGCTCAGCTGAATTTATACAGTGAAATGCATAAATGATATTGTAACGAAAGGCTGTTCCCTCGTGGAGGAGCTGAGAATAGAGGAACTTACATCGGCATTAGCTGAACTCAACTATTGCCAAGGTTCGTTCGGACTTTAAGGGCCGCGCCGGTACACGCTGAGACACCAACGGTGTCAGCCCAGCATGCACCGCGCTTGCGCATCTCATTACAATGCCCCCTCACAACATGGCTCTCGTCCCAAGAGCCGGCTCCAACTCCACGGCGCCCTCGCCTGATCAAGCGGCCCCGCGGCCATCCCCACTGCGCGCGGTCCGTCAACCACTTCCTGACACCAATGTAACGAAAGGCTGTCCCCTCGTGGAGGAGCTGGGAATATAGGGACTTACATCGGCAATAGCTGAACTCGGCTATTGCCAAGGTTCGTTCGGACTATTTAAGGGCCGCGCCGGTACACGCTGAGACAGCCCAGCATGCACCGCGCTTGTGCATCTCATTACAATATGCTTTGTCACGCCCCCGGACTGTGTTGCATCAATGGAGCTTCAACGGTTAAGCATGAACTGGTACGCTGAGCGTAAAACCGACACCATAAAAGTCCACAGTGCTTGATTTAACAATTTTGTCCCCTCCCGGGCGTCCGAAGGCGTCTCACATTAACTTACATGGGAAAATTGGGAATTGGTGTGACATTGTGTCGGGTGGACGCAGATCCCGTTTCATTGATAGCGAATTGAGCAAATCACAGTGTCTGCAGTCTGCAGTTACTCGCGTCCACACTCAAGAGACGCACAGACCGCTGTGCTGCCGGTTCCACTCGGCGTGATAAGAATTTGCGTGGTTGTTGCGCAAACTCATATTTTAGTTAGTTTGCAGTGTTTAGTATTTTATTTCCATTGCAGTTACAGTTTGTTCCTTTCAACTTATTTCTTATTTTTTGGTCTATTAGTAACTTTAGTCTAGGGGTGTTCGATCTTGAAAAAAAAGTAGATCACGATCTTGTGAGTGCATATCACGATCTCACGATCTTATCACGATCTTGGATTTTATATATATATATATATAATCACATTATACATACACCTTACAATTTATATCATCGTTATTGTTATATATACACATTATAATTTATATCATCATTGTTGTTATATATACACATTATAATTTATATTAGCATTATTGTTATAT
>OMKY01180738.1:0-15870 GCA_900302395.1 Bregmaceros cantori
TGTGAGAGAGAGGGGGAGGGTGAGGGAGAGAGGTAGAGGGGGGGGGTGGTGAGAGGGTGTGAGGGGTGTGTTGTGACCCCATATGCTCCCCGTAACAAGTGTAGTCAGCAGTCTTGCGCTGATAAACATTTCCTTTTGTTGAACCACACTGGGAGCCTTGTCTCAGGTTCACACGTAGACTGAACGACAGGGCTGTGACTCATAATCATTTTGCCTGCGCTGAGAAGGCTATGTTTTCAGTCGCGTTGGTTTGTCTGTTAGCAGGCTAATGCTAGGTTTCCACTACAGAGTGTCATTTTTCCGTATGGTACCATACGGATATTTTCCGCCCAGATTCCGTACGCTATAAAAACAGCGGTTCCCATTGTGGCCACTACGGCATGGGGCGCTCTGGTATTTGCGCGTGAACAAACAAGGCACTTTGCCAGAATCTGGAGTTGGCCCCCAAGAGCTGCCCACATGGCTGCCCACCACTCCTCAGGGATGGGTTAAATGCAAAGTAAGAATTTCACTGTACATGTGTGTATGACGAAATAAAGTACCTTAAGCATAATGTTAATAACGCGCTTTAACTTTCATGCATTTTAAGACCGCGCCGTTCAACTGTGATTGTGTGTGTGTTGAAGGACCGTTTCTGCGCTATCCCTCATGCTTTTCCTCTGTGCAGCGTGCGGGATATCCCTGAAACACAATGGAAGCATCAAATAAATATTGTAGAGTGAGGCTGTAGGAATTGTGACATCACCGGGCCGTGGTACATGCATGGTGTTTTTGTCACTGTCCGAGAATTGGAAGGTGCTGTTCCTGTCCAAATTCCCCTTGGGACGAATAAAAAAAATCTGGCATACAAGATTGTGTGCAAGTGTTATCACACAAAGGAACAACCATCTTGAAAGAGATGAAAGGATCTAATCAGTTCATGAACCTATTGACCAGAGGATTGACACACAATCTGTGACAAATCCATAGATCCGCTCAAAAGTTATTGTGAGATTTGCCACGGCGGCACACGCAAAACCATTACATCCCCTTTGGATCTATTATAATTCACTTTTGTAACCGATATTGCTGCAAAGTATTGTAGTGTGGAGCTAATGAAGTTCCATGTTGAATGAGGGAAGAATGTAGACGGAAATGCCTCTCTTCTCACACGAAGAAAACGTTGAACCCATTGCTTATATAGACTGGCTTAGAATATGCTGAAACATGATGTCACAATGCACTTGTCGTTAAGACAGCCCTCTCTCTGACACACATTGCTGCATCGGTTTATGTTCCGAAATCCCTATGTTACAAAATTCCTATGTTCAGAAAAGTTATGGGGCATTTAGTTATAGTAGTCATTTAGACACAGTAAGGTTAGGGGTAAACCCCTAATGCTAACCCCTACCCTAACCCCTTCCCTAACCACTACTCCAACCCTAACCCCTAAATGACCCATAACCTGGGGATTTCAGAATATAGTGCTAACCCCTTTGCATCAGCTTTAGGCCTGCATGACCAATATGGTAAACATGTGGTCATGGCTTGAGAATATAATATGTGACCGCCACAGTAGTTCATAACAGTTCATTCACTCATCTCTGCTCGGTCAGTGTACTGAATGACTCATTATTTAGTTAGTTAGTGGGCTTGGCATCTCTGGGCCAGAGACACAGTGATGGTGAGGGAGTCAACATTCTTGGTCATCATATAATCACTACGGCAGCCAGAAACTGATTAAAAATGACTAACCAAAGGAACTGCTTTGGTTGCACATCTCGCCAGTGTTGTTGTCTCAGCGTCAACAAATAAGGATCAGGAGACTACATGAACGAATGAATGAATATGTTTATGGACACAAAAGCTCACACTTTTTTATTTTTTGTTTTTTCAAGTAATTTTTTCTGGCGTTTCAACAGTTTATTTTTTAATCTTTATTGGATAAGATTAGTCAGAAACTGGGTCAATTTTGGCCCCTAGGAGGGAAAGTTTTTGACCTGGTTTGTGCTTTTCTGACAGTATTTTTGCTTGCTTGTGAACTCGTAGCACTGGAGTCTTTCAAAATATGCGTGGCCATGTTATGGAGAACTCCCTGTGACTCCATTGTATTGCCATCATGGTCTGTGGTTGTGCCCTCAACAGAAAGTTGAAAGGTCAACCTGCTGAATATTTGACCTGACCCCTGTCAACTTGTTTGAGTCTGAACTCTGGGTTGACCCCCAGTCGGGCTTTTATAGCCAGGTGGGTGCGGGCTCTATCTACACTACAAATTCATTCCCTGGGTTTAAAGTTGTTAACTGAAAGTGCCCGGATGTTCCTCTAAAAACCAGTGCTTGAACGATGGATACCACACACACTAAACGGTAGCCTGGCGAGCAAGAACCAACGAATCGTCCACGCATCGCACATGATTAGAACGATCATTGGGTCTGGTAAAACCAGGGCCGGAAAACGTTAAAAAAACATCTCAATCAAATCGTGTTATCCAGTCACAGCGCAGTAGGTGGGACAAGTGCCACATGTGAAGCACAGCTAGTGTCACACAATGGAAGAGCGAGTGAGAATAATTAATTTTTGCATAATTTGTCTTCATTCTTTAAAACATTTTTTATAGTTATTTTTTTCAGGTGTCTGATAGGATGAGTGGGAAACTGGGTTGAAGAGATCGGGGGGTAGAACTCTCAGACAAGCCAACGAGGGGAGTAGAACTCTCGGCACTGTGGATGCTGTGGTAGACACATCGCCATTAACATGAATGGTGAGTGCGTTAGGTGTTAATTCTTTATCATACCTTTTTTTTGCGATATGAGAGACTACAGACACTCACACTTCAGTTTGTGTCGGCCAATATTTGACAAAGGATCTTGTTTTCCTCAAAGATTCCCTGGTGCGGCAATTCCTGAGCTGGGCTGAGGCTGAAAATCTGACCTTTGTTGCAATCGGCCATCTCTCCCTGCATGTGTGCGTGTCTGTGCAAAAAACATCCCACACTTTTCACAAGCTGCATCTCGGTCACAAAGTAATCGGTGCCAGAAACATTTATAAAATGCAAAACATTTTGAAAATGTTGATTTATATCCAGAACATTTGAACCTGTACATACTTAGACCGCCCTCTTGTGGACAAAGAGGTCTTTACACGTATGAATATCAGTATATCATATTTGCTTAAAAAGTATACTGTAAAATTTTACTATTATTCGATTTTCTCAATTTAAATAATTTAGAATTTTTAATCTAAACCTATTTTAAGGGAAGATTGGCAGCCCTAATGGGGACCTGACTTTGAAGAGGTGGGCTGGTATTTAAGAAAAAATAGATTTATGTGGTGTTGGCAAATATTCTCCACTATTATTGGATTTGTTTAATCACTTATAGATTTTAAAATGTATTAATTTAATATTGTTTCAAGTTTTGGCTGCAACATTTTCAGTTTCACAGCAAATGAATGTTGACTTGAAACAGAAAATCTGCTACAAACTTTATGAACTTGTCATACATTCAGGGCTTGAAAACAAAATGTTCAAATGTTCTGTTCTGAACAGTTCAGGCAGGCCTATGTTTAACGTTTTCATTCTCAGAATTGTTCCGCCACCGAAATATCGGTCCTGAAACTGGCTCGGAACACAAGAATAATGTTATTTCTTAAGGTTCCGGCAGCATACCTTTTTACAATTTGATGGCTAAACATAGCTTCATTATTTGCCATTTTTTAAATGTTGTATTACTCCTTATATTGTGCAATGTTAAGTTTAGATATAGTTTATACCTAATATATTTGGTGGACTTTCACACTTCAGTGCAAATGGGACCTCCTGGCGGTAGCGAAGTCGACACTCAACCAGAAATAGTCTCCCTGACAAAGGATTTGTTAAAATATATAGAGTGGAATTAATCAGTTATTAACCGGTTTTGTGGATTTCAAATGTTCCGTTTCTATTCCGGAACATTTTTTTTTTTTTTTCTGTTTCGGCTCCTCATGAAATTCTATAAGTTCGTTTTCAATTTTGTTCCTCAAACCGGTTTGAAGCCCTGCATACATTTGCACTTCAATCAACTTTGCATTTTCTTTTAATGTCCTCAGTCGACGCAGTGACCTGCAACTGCACTTCTCAATGCCGGCCAGCCTGGTGTTGGTCATCAGGCTCGTCACTTGTTGACCTTCGGGGACTTCAAGGGACCAGTAGGCCCTGCCGAAACAGCCACGGATGTCTCGTAAACACCCGACAAGAGCCTTCCGTGCTTGTCATACCTCAAGTTCGAGCCATTGACTGCGATATAGATTAGCGGCCCTTCCTTAAGACTGTGCCGATGAACATGATTGTGGACAAAAACTGGAAGGAAGTTGATAGTTGAGAGAAATCTCATTGTGCGTCCCCGCCCCATAAGTGGATCCCCAGGCACTGATGGGGATATTATTTTCCGTGCCATTGTGTTCGCAATACACGCAAGTGTTGAGGGAAGGGGGACCGCCGTTAAATAACATGATGAGGTAACTTTAGGAGCATCCAAAGTTTATATGTTTAAACTAGGGCTCTGAACCGGTTCAAGGAACGAAAGCGGAACATGAAAACAAACAGAATTTTACAGGGACCGGAAACGGTCTTTCTTTCTTTCTTTCTTTCTTTTCTCATATGTCTAGACTTCCATCCTCTTTCACTGGCAGTCATCAAGCCCCATGCATCTGGGGCTCCATCTTGTGGACAGACGAGGAAGTGAATGTAATGGCGTTTTAAACCTGGTCTTCACTTTAATACAGTTGCACAGTCCACCAAATATATTCTGTATAAACTATATCTAAAATCTAAACTTAACATTGCACAATATAAGGAAATTTAAGAAGAAACCAAAATTCTGCGATCTGAATCGGTTCAGCACCAATATTTTGGTGTCGGTAAAGGCCAAGTTAATGTAATCAATTTGCTAGCGCTTTTTTTAAATTGCTGACATCTCAGTAAATACATTTTCACCTCAAATTCACTGGTAAACGTATAAAGTAACTTGTGAAAAATGTTCTCCAAAAGTAAAGAGGTACACAAAAAAATTGTAACCGAGTAAATGTAATGAGTTACTGTCCATCTATGCCCATACCCCTCATTCTTAACCAGTTGTCAGAGGACCCCTATGGGTTCGCGGAGAAATTAGTTTTAAACCAGGGGCCATCAAAAGAGCTGGCTGTATTATACATTTACCACGATACAGCATTCCACAGTGAGTGAATTTTTAATGAAATGAAATAACACTGGCAGAGATTCTTTGATGACTAGCCCCAAGAGAAACCAACACATTTTATCAGCCGTTCAAGTGATTTTAAGTGACTTTTTTTCACAGTTGCCGTCATTTTCAATGTTGCTGCCATATTATCATCTTCCAGAATTGCTTATATCCCTTAAAATGAAGGGGTCCATGAGTTACTTTAAGCCAGGAAAAAGGGGTTCTTGGGGTGAAAAAGGTTAAGAACCCCTGGCCTATACCAAATCTCAGACTCGCCGCCACCACCGCACCGGGCCTACCGGCGGTTCTCCAACCAACTCGACACACTGCTCCACCGGCCGGTCACACAACTCCACTTTGTAACGTGCGGAATCGGCCACAAACCGCCGACTCCGTAGCAAGCTAGCGAGCTAGGCTAGCAGTTGTGTAGTGTGTTTGTGTGTGTGAGAGTTACATGGACTTTGCCGTTTGTTTGGACCTGATAGAGATCACAGCAGCAGCATGTAGTTGGAAATTAAGGGTTGTTAACAATTTACTATGTTTGCTTATAAAGCCTTAACAACACTTGATGAACAATGATAAAGTAATAATGAACTGAAGATGAACATAGCATTTATGAATGTCTGTGAATATTTGTTTATGAAGCTAATCCTACTTCAAAATTAGTTAATCATAAGATCATTGTTTTAAATTTCACTTCCGCTGCATATGTTCGCCAAATGATGCTAGTTCAGTTCTTGTTCATGGGGGAGAGTTCAGAGGCCATGTGAGCACACACATTGAGAAATGTGGGACATGGCTCGACATGGCGAAAAGCGTTGCAGCCCGATATTGCCCTCTATCGATGCATTACTTTTTTTCTTGTTTTTTTAATCATTTATTATGAATCCATTTGCGGGCCGTACTACGCGGAGATGCGGGAAGCCAGTTGTGTGTGTGTGTGTGAATGATAGCATGATTGTGAGGAGTGCTGAAACCTTGGGTGTAAAATGGATGCAAACTTTAAATACAAATGTTGGTCTTCTGCCTTCTCAGGAGCACCTGTGGTGGCCTCCTTCCCACACTTCTACCTCGGGGACTCCAACTTCACTGAACCCTTCGAGGGTCTCGACCCCGTCAAGGAGGCCCATCAGACATTTGTCGACCTCAACCCTGTAAGGACGTGTGTATTGTCAACTGAAAGCAAAACATTTGAAAAACCTCTAAAGTTTGTATTTTTGACATGACATTTTTTGTCGGCAGACTGCTGGAGTTCCTGTGCGTGCCAATAAGAGGGCCCAGGTGAATATCCAGATACGACGGATGGCCGGTTTCCCGTGAGTAATAATCACTTCATCTAACAAGACACTCGTCTTCTGCGGCTTGTAGGCGTAAATTAGAATAAATAATAATGGTAAAATTGAGCAACACATTCACAACCTTCCAAAACCACAGTTATGCGAACCATGGCAAATCAGACTCACAATACAATACACAGATAATATATTATTTTAATAATACTTTATTATTGTTGTTGTTGTTGTTGTTGTTGTTATTATTATTAATTCAAAGATTATGTATAATAATAAAAGAACTCTGCAGACCGACGTCACAATCAAAAACCAAGCTATCTGTGTTGTTCAGTTGGTACATGTGTCTTGGTTTACCGGTATGTGCAGCGTTGCAAGTTCTCCTCCCCTCACCAACATTTCTGCAAGGTCTTGCCCGGTCTCTCTTGTCCCACTTTTGCACCAACCCTGTCATTTAATGACCAAAATGGTGCCTTCACCGGGAAAAAATAAATTGAAAATAATAAATACGTATTATTATTACTATTACTACTATTACAACTATTTATCATATAGAATATACTACAGCCTTGGAAAGATAAGGGTGTCTGTCCATTATTTATATTGATATTATACCATCCAATGTTTATCTATCCTCCGATGTATAGCGTCATATATTTCAGTATTTTTTTAATGAAATGTACACATATATATTCTTGTTCAGAGGAGTGACGTATTCGGTTCAATATTAACTCCTAAAAAATCCTGTGTGGCATTCAATTTTTATTACCTCTAGAATCTGGGCATTGGCAATGAAAGAGTTAATTTTGCTTGTATGTTTTGCATCACTGGATGATTGGAGTGACTTGTGTGTTTTTGTGCAGGGCGACAAGAGACCTTCCTGAGATTATATTTCCAGTTATGTTCCTCAACGAGGTAAGAGATGTGTTTTGTGCGTTGAGATCAATTTCATCTTTTTTTTTTTTCAATTCAATTTGGCTGTTGTGCGGTAACGTCACGGCTTGGTGACATTATGTTGGTATCGTTGCGGTCAAACGAACAGGCAGAGAGTGATAGTTGCATTATATTGTCTAAAAGTGTTCTATTATCGATGTATCCATGATAATATCAATCAGCAGATTCGTCAGCAGATGGCAGCCTAACTACGTCCATTGTATTTGCCCCTAATATAATGGACATGAATTGGTAAGTTAAACCACTTAACCATATGTATACTCCACCAAAATTCCCGCACCCTAGCCGTCACACGCAATGCTTTAGTTATTTGGTAATGTAGCTCAGAACCTTTGCATCCCCGATGTCGCCGTGGTTCAGAGATTTTATTAACGTCTCCTCTATGCTGGTGTGTGCGTTTTTGATCATGACATTGTGTGCAACAGAGCGTGACCATCGACGATGCGTCGGCCGCGCGCCTGAAGAAGCTCCTGCTGATCGAGTCGCTGGTGTCCAACTTCCCGCTGTTCATCGTGGGGCTGGGAGCCATTCTCCTGCTGGTCTTCATCGTCATGATGCTACGAGCCCACCAGCAGCAGAAGGTGAGGTAGCGGGCCTGGTGCACCTGCATGTCCACTGGCTGGAGAGGGGGCGCATGCTGCGGATTTAATTGGAATTAATTCATCATGCTTGTTGTTCATGGACCTATTTGAAGGTATCATATGTAATACAGTGTGTGTTGTTCGTAGAACGAATTAGGCAATGTCCTTCTCCCAGCTTTTGTTGGTGTAACAAGTTATAGGGTGGGTTGCCCTAATGTGGGCAACTACCTTATGTGGGACACCTAAGCTGCAGTGGCTCTGGCTCCTATCAGTGAAACTTTGGTAAAAGCAAACTATAGTATTGGTAATATATCTAACATTAAGATCAAGTGTCCAACACTACATTTCGCTTTCCCGCCTTAGACAACTGACTGTCCCCCCATATTATTTATTTTTTTAAAGTTTATTTCTACTTTTCCCCAGTTCGGCTTCAAATTGCCAAGATTACACATGGTACCTTCTTATAATTGATCACTTGTTACTAATGTATTCTAATTGACATGAAGGACAAATGTTGTTTAATCCATTTTTCATACTAACTGCTCTGTGCATGTGTGTCACTTTATATTCCCCCCCACATTGCAGAAGGACACTAAAACTATAGAACTCAACAAGCCTCTGTACGCCTCCCCATCTGTAAGTTGCCCCATTTTCAACCCGTTCAAGGTTTTTCTTTCATTTCCTTGCATTTGCCCAGGAACCCTCCTCACTGCCAATCTACACTTCTGGTGGAGGTGGACGGTATAACGTGATTACTGAATAGGCAGAAAATATTAGCCTGACGAGCCAGCACCAACGCATCGTCCAGGCATTGCACATCATTTGCATTGGGCCAGGGTCGGAAAACATGAAAAACAAAAAAAACAAAAAAAACAAAAACGTGTCAATCAAATCGTGTTATCCAGTCACAGCGTAGTAGGTGGGACAAGTGCCGTGGACGCGTGACAACCAAACTCCGCCCACGTCTCGTGTAGCCTGTACAAACTCCGCTCACGCCTTGCGTAACCCATACAAACTCCCCCTATGTCCGTGCCGATTGGATCTGTACCGGCGGCTTGCCGGATTTTTCCCAGACCCAATGCAAATGTCTAGCGATGTGCGATGCGTGGACGATGCGTTGGTTCTGGCTCGCCAGGCTAAGAATATATAGACCACATTTTATATATTCTGCATTTTTTTTTATTGTCAAGCTTTGTATTGGCTTAACAAAGGCCTTGAAGTGTAAAGAGGAGAGGAGAGGAGTGAAGATCTCCTATCCTCTATGGTGACAATGGTTTCAATTCAATGTTTTCACTTCAATGTATGGCCAATCTTGACTTGAAATTAAAATTTGTAATGTTAGTTAGAGCTAGACCTAAAATGGATTTCACCGTAAACTATGCAGTTCACCTCAGTATCCCTATCTGACAGTATGTAATAGTACAATTTTTTATTATTAATATTAATAATAATAATAATAATAATAATAATAATAATAATAATATTGATAATTGGGTGCGTCATTTGGCAGAGTGGTCAAAGACCTGACACGCCCCCATTCATGTTAATGGTGCTGTGTCACATATTCATAATAATTAATAATATAATTGTTAATATTATTATTTATTTTTAAATAATTGTACAAGTATTCATACCGTCAAATAATGAAGTGAACTGCACAGTATACGGTGAAATACATTTTAGGTAAGTCTTTGAGTTTAAAGATCTGCTAATACCGCGTCCGAAGACCCAAACTATACAGTGAGCGGCAGCATTGTCAATTTCCATACTCAACACTCAAGTTTTAATTGTTTATTTTTTATTTTTTTTGCTCATCATACTTAAAAATATACTGACTCCTGTAAAATAAAGTGCAAAAAACAATCAAACATTTTGGATTTACCAACAACAATTTAGTAATTTCAATTATCATTCAGACTTTGCGTTGCACTCCTAGTATTTGTGGTTTGATTAAAAATTCCTCAGCCATGACAAAAAATGCCAAATAAAATCCTTGCATGTCAACCAATACTATTTTTAGGTAATGCTACCAAACAAAATGGATTGTATCTGTATATATTTCACTAAATAAATTCATGAAAAATTATGCTTCATGAAAAATAAAGGCTCTAAGTTTACTGTTTCTCTTTCTGTTAGAAAGAGGAAGTGTTGTGTGAGAGTGAACTGATTCTCACACTCAAAGAGTGAGACTTGACAGCCCTGTTTTAGACTGAATTGGCTCCTAATCTACCTAAAGTTGTTAAATGACTCTGCTTAGTTAGCTTGTGTGCTAACTATGGTTGTCCCCTGCAGGCCGCCACCAAGGACGAGTCTCCCTACACGGCCATCAACCACAAGGACAAGGACGATGGTCACAACGGAGCAGATATCCACCTTTCACCCTTAACCACTGACCAGTAGTGACCAGCCATCCTCTACTACCCTTGTTACAGTTACAATGACCTACCCACTGCCATGGTTAACCAGCAATGACTACCCACCAACCAATGACCAGTAACTGACAATCTTTTGCCCTTAACCAGTGACCAGTAGTGACCAGCTATCCACTAACCTTGTTACAGTCACAATGACCTACCACTGCTATTACTGGTTAACCAGTAATGGCTACCAACCAGTGACCAGGGCTCCGAACCGGTTCAAGGAACGAAAAATGAAGAATTTTGCGGAAATTTACGAAGAGCAGAAACCGAAACAAAAAAGATTTCAACTGTTCTGGAACAGAAATGGAACATTATAAAAACAAACCGGTTAAAAACGTTTTTTTTTTCATTCTCTATATATTTTAACATATTCATAACGTTCCGGTTGTGCATCCATTCAACTTTCACCGTCCCTCGGCAAGCCCCATGCATCTGGGGCTCCATCCTGTGGACAGACGAGAAATAATACAGTTGCAGTGAAGTTTGAAAGTCCACCAAATATATTTTGTATAAACTATATCTAAACTTAACATTGCACAATATAAGGATATTTAAGAACGAACTAAATGTTTGTGTTCCAAACCGGTTCAGGACCGATATTTTGATGGCGGAACGAAAACTATTTAAAAATTATTTCGTTTTCAAGCCCTGCCATGACCAGTACATATCAACCTTTTACCCTTAATCAGTGACCAGTAATGGCCACTGACCAGCTACCCACTACCCTTGTTACTGTCATAATGACACCGCCACGGTTAACCATTAATGACTACCCACCAACCAATGAGTAATGGTTAACAGCCGAGACTACTGCTTTTGACCAGTGATCTGGGGTAGGTTTCCATTGCTAACCAGCGACTTGTCGTAGTACTTTAACCAGTAACGTTAACCAGTCGTGACCAACTGCCAAGTACAGCCGTTAACCAGTGACCAGTGTAGCCGTCAGTACGAACTTCGAGATTCAAACGCAGGAAGTGCAGCTTTGACGGAGGAGAACATGTGTGGAGCAGACCCCTGGTGTTTCCATGTGAACCAATTTACGTATCTTGTGGTGGTGCTGCCACCTAGGGGCCGCTACGTTGACTGCCTCCCTTGTGTGTGCGTAATATACTGAAAAGGTCGAATTTTTTAAATTAGATTTTTCTAAATTAAAATTGTGAAAGAGGAGAGATTGACAGCCCTAGTGACCAGTAGTAACTAACAAACCACTGACCAGTATGTAGATTCGCACTACTAATCACCAGTAGTGACCAACTACCAAGTACAACTCTTACTAGCCATAAATTAGTGACCAGAATAGTAACAAACTAATCACTACTACTAAGTTGTGACCATTGTTGACATCCCTGCCGTACAAACACCAGCGCCGTTAACAGAATCTATGTTAACAGAAAACAATATCGTACATCTCAAATACAAACGTCATTTTTGGCCGATCGGTATGTTTTCTTTTTCTCATGCCTTGACAAACTCCTCATGGCGTAAACTAAGTGGAGGTCCTTTTCTATCCTCCGCTACGGCCCTCTAGTGAGCCTCTAGTGTGTCTCTCATGTCTTCCATAGACACGTAATAACAAACTTGCGGCAGTAGATCTCCACACATCTTTACAGGTGTGGATTTAGGGTGGCCGGCGTGTGCCTCAAGAACACACATTTGACTTTTTGTGATGATGTTGTTGTTTTTTTTATAGTGTTAAAATCATGTTGACTGTGCTGACTAGTGTCCGAAATTTCTGCCGTTAAGTGCACTATAATTGAGTCCACTATATAGAGAGTAAGGGTTAGGGAACAATCTCAGAGACAGCCACAGTCTTCCAATATTTCAATATGACAGTTTTTTTTAAAATGTTTTTTTCCAGCCCATTCAGGCTCTTTTTTCCCAAGCTTTATTCATTAGGGTTAGCGGAAACAGGTGAAGATGGGGGGGGCAGACATGCAGGAAATACGCCGGTGGCGAGACTCGAACCAGCGACTCACCGCGCCATTAAGGCATATGCGTGCTTTCCAGCGCTCTGCCTAACCAACTGAGCTACTGGGCAGCACAATATGACAGTTTTACCCTCGTTACATACGGACATATTGTATGAATAAATATGTATACAATCATAATATACTGCTGGGAGTTCAGTTTTGCGGCCCGATGATCTCTCTACTGTACAAGCATACGTAATTACATTCGGTTAAGTATAAGGAGAGCATCTGTACATGTCGTTTTGTTGTTGTTGTCAAAGTGCTCCATGATATATACTTGGCTACACACACCGTCCACAACATGAAGCAAAGATCATGTGCCAATGAAGAAAGAGCCAGTATGCTTCAAAATGTATTACTGTCAAGTTTTGTTTTTTGTTTTTGTTTTTTCAATTCATGGTTTCAGTTGATTTGTGTTGCTTGTTATTTTTTGTGTTTTAGCTGTGGGAAAATGTCACTGTTTTGACACTGTATAGAATTCAAGTAATTTTGAACTGCCTTTTATTCCTCTAAATGTTTGATATAGCATTAAGGTAAAAGCTGTGAGAAGTGACTTTTTGTATAAAAGGAAAAAAAAAAGAAAAAGGAAAAATGTTGACTGCGTGTTTTTGTTTGTTGACAGATTACCATGTTGGATTTCTTGTTCCTTTTAAAACATTGTTTGTGAAAATGGCTGATTTTTCAATTACAGTATTCATTACAGTTGTGTACAAAGAAGAGTTGTTTTCTTTCAAGTTCGCGGTGAACCTACTTGTGTGTCTTAGCCTGCAAAGAAAAGGAGGAAAAGTCTTTGCCAGTCGGCGACTGTGACGTAATTTACAAAAAATGTAATTTTTCAGAGTTACAGAAAGAGCCGTGTCAGTGTTCAGAACCACGCTGTGCAAATAATAAAGTAACGTGTAAGATAATGAAACGTTTTTATGTAATTTCTCCATCCATTAATTTCCATTATTGGCCATTCTGGTGTCCCCGTAGCCTGGCGAGCCGGAACCAACGCATTGTCCACGCATTTAGCGATGTGTGGGCGGTGCGTTGGTTCTGGCTCGCCAGGCTAGTGTCCCCGTGGACCCCTAAGGAGTCCTTGGACCCCTGGTTAAGAATGGCGGCTTTAAACTACATGGTTGCCTTTAGCCAGTACCAACAACATCAAGCTACCTTCACGCTTTTGAGTTCTATATTGTTGGAGGAGAGTAGATACTGAAATATGTTCTTCCCTGATCTCAATTCATACCTAATTTTGCCTGCGTGACTGCACTCACCGTGTGCACAGATCTCCACGAAGCGCATGGGAACTTATTTCAATGTAATAACACTATGTGCACTTATAGCACAGCCATATAAATGCCATGAATGTCATACACACTGTTAGCCAGATGTATGGCAAAAGTACTGGGATTTCTTACTTGAGTAAGAGTGAAATACATTTTGTAAAAAAAAACTGAGTAAGACTACAAAGCACTGAGCCAAATATCTACTTAAGTAAAGTAAAAAGTACAGGCTGAGAAATGTACTCAAAATATTTTTGAAAGTATGAAGTACAAAGTTCAAAACCTAAATTTGCCTTAACACTTTAAAGGCGATATTTTTTGAGGGACACACCCAGAGAAAACAACGTATTAACTGCTACTGTACTCTGTGCATTACCGAGTACCGTCCCCTACTGACTTATTCACGCTATACATGTAGTCCTACCATGTCGTTACAGAGAAATAATTAACAACCCTGTTTTGAGAAAAGTAAGGAGTAAAAGTAAATAGTACCCACAGAAAGACTTCTAAAAGTACAGGTATTTGAAAATTCTACTTAATTGCAGTGCTTAAGTATTTTTTGTTACTTGCCATCTCTGGTTACAATATTTAGGTGATGGATAACACGAAAGAGTAGACTTTCGACTGCATACGTTAGACTCCATGCTAGTGTTAAAATGGAAATGTCGGTGCACCGTCTGCATTATGTTTGCAAAATGAATAACATTTCAGGTTATTATTTCAGATTTTAAAAGATTCTGGGTGTTGTAGGGCCGCCTATTTCAACCAAGGTTTTCAAGGGGTTTTCAAGAAAAAAATGCTGAAATGAGCTTTCAAATAACAGTATTCCAAAGTTTAAATGTCCATTGGGTGTGTCTGCCAGTGTACATTTTGAATGGATTAGGTCATACTGTATGTATTGTATTTTGACATGAATTCATCTTCTGTTTTATCTGCATTTTTAAGGTGATCTGTCATTTAGATTGTTTCATTGACTGACAATAAATCCATGCACCATTACCTTGTGTCACGTGGAAATATTTTCTGTGGAATACATTAGATACTAGAGCATAATGTGCAAAAGGTAAGCTTTCAAAAGATATGATTACTGGATGACAAATCACAAACTCACAAATGACATAGGGCGAAGTGACTGAATTTGTTGCACAAAACGTATTGCGTTTTAGAATTCCAGTTCCAGAGCTTGGGAGCTGAGCGACTGAAGGCCCAGGGGGCCAACCTGAGCGACCAATTGGGGTTGAAGATTTATCGGAGGTCTGATGAGTAAGAAGGAGTGAGGTTATGGATGGATTTTAAAGGTGAGGAGTAGGATCTTGAAGTCTATAACAATGTTTTATGGTAGGCCATTGGAGTTGAAGAGCTGGGGTGGTGTTGGAGATAGGGCTGCAAAAAATTAGTTGATTAATTGTTGACTACTCGATTATGAAATTAATCAACAACTACTAATCAATCTATTAAACGCTGAAGAATTGAATCATTGTTATTTTCAGCATTTTGTTGACGCCACCACCTATTGGGCTACACACATTTGATTATTCTAAAAGTCCAAAATATGATGAATATTCTTGATAAAAGAAAAGTGAATATGAAGTAAACCAAAATATTGGCACATCATTATTATTGTAATGAGTAATTCACTTAATTGTTGTAGATTTGTTTGCTAACGTGAACCAAAATTGAACTACATTTCAAGTTGACAAGATTCATTCCTGTGTTGCTGTGAAATATTTTGGGGATAAAAAACAAAGGAAAATAAATAAATAAATTTAAAAAAATAAATATATATATATATATATATATATATATATATATATATATATATATAGTAGTGAATGCACGTGCGGTGCATTCTGGGCCGCCACCGTTGGCGGGCCTGCATGGGCCTACACGCCTCTATATAAAGAGTCAGAACGAAGCTTGACAATGACTGGGCTCAGTTATTGTCGACCCGAGTTCCTCATTCCCCAGCTCCTCCACGAGGGGGCGCTTGCGCTACACTGGTGTCGGAAATGGGTGCCGAGCCGCACGCAGCAGGGCTTCGGGGGCGGTGACCATGACAGGGGGGCAGTGTAGTGAATGCACGTGCGGTGCATTCTGGGCCGCCACCGTTGGCGGCCCTGCATGTGCATACACGCCTCTATATAAAGAGTCAGAACGAAGCTTGACAATGACGGGGCTCAGTTATTGTCAACC
>OMKY01180739.1:0-14430 GCA_900302395.1 Bregmaceros cantori
TATGTTTATATATAATCTGTACAACATATCTGGAGGACATTCATAATGTCATGAAAAATAATTAGGAAATATTACTACAAATGAATTGCACTACCCGAAAATCCAAATACCTGCCTTTTTGCCAGATACATATTTATTTTTGTGCATATCCTTTTGTGCAAAGGCAGATAGTTGACAGGACATAAACAGTGACTTTCTTTTTAACAATGAATGCTGTATATCTAAAGCATACTGTTGAGTATCGCACTTTCTGTTCTGTTCCATTACATTCATTGAACCACCGACCCTTTAAATAAGTAATATGAGTGCCAGTATTCAGAACCTGTGCCACGGATGTCAGCACCAAGTTCAGTACCTGGACACGCGGCTCTTGCATTATTGTCAGCCTGCTTATCAATCACTGTGTCTCATATAGCGTGCACTGGCACGAGTGCACTGTATTAAAGTACACTATATATCAGTGCGCTTTTTAATGCAACCTGTTGTCGGTTAGTCCAGTCTCAACACCTCGAACACCTCTGTTTTGTTAAAAACAGAAATTTCGTTGTGGCGCTTTGGCATATTGCGATGGCAATTTTGCATGCCGCCAATGGTTGTTTGAACTGTGACAATGACAATAAGCATTCTATTCTATTCTATATGATGTGTATGTGTGCAATTTCAAGTTTCAACATCATTTCTTTCCTGCTACGTAGGCAACACAGTGCCCGTTTAGTGTGTGTCGTGTCCATCGGTAGTGTCCAGGGCATCATCCCCGCACTTTCAGTGCACTGGACAGCACCCTATGCACTAAACATAGTGCATGAAGTGCACAAAGTGCATAAGTGCGCAATTTGAAAGACAGTGTATCTCTATTTCTCCCCTTCCTTTAGGCTTATCACTTTGGGGTTATGGTCAGGTGGAAGAGCAGACCTGGACAAAGTGAGACATAGTAGCATTCAATTGGTCCTTGTCCAGCCTATGTCACTGCGTGCAAAACATTTAGACGCTATTATGTTATTTATAGGCTACAGAAATGCACCAAAATGTAATCACTTGTCATCAGTGGTATGCGAGCATGCTCTTGGTGGTACACGGATTTATAGTCATAAAAATACATATTTTTGAATTGCTGGAGGTGGAACGCAAACCCGGGTCTCCAGCTTGGCAGACCGTAGGGCTAACCGCTATACTATCTGAGCAGTATTAGTCCCATGCAGTAGAGTGGAGCCAACTGCTGCGTGTTGCTGCAGTTTGTAAGCACATAACTAGTCAAACTAGACGCTATTATGTTATGTCACCTAAAGACTACAGAAATGCACCAAAATTGAATCACTTGTTCCATGTGTCATTTCCAACAACTCTACAAACCCAAACACCAAATACATCCAGATACGTGCACAACCTTTTCAATTATCCCACTGACAGTCAGACAAACCAAGACATAACCTGCTTGATGCAGGTAATGACGCATTGTTGTGTTGGCTATGTCCAAGATGACATTTGAACTTAAATGATTGGTGCTTCGCTAACATAATATACAGCAGTACGGGTGCTCTGTGCTAACAGACAGAGCGACAGACCACTGCCTCCTGGAAATTCAAGGGCCATGCCTTTAGCAGTATGAAATAGCGTTAGTTCAGGATTAGCATATCTGGCTGAGCTGTTGGGCCAAACAGACTGTCACAGCATGGTATAGCATTAACTTAGCATTAGCATAATTGGGCCTTGTATCAGTGTGCATTAGCCACCTGAGCCCAACAACAGCATGATAGCAGCGGTATCTTATCTTTGTATTAGCATAGTAGATTAGGGCAGTGTTAACTGTTTTCCATTTGCCATTCACTGATTGCATGTTTTGTCAGGAAATGAACACTTGTTGTTGGTTGTTGAAGTAATTCGCTCGGTGCAGTCCAGAGGATCGTAAGCTGACGTCAAGCTCTGCGTGAAATATGTTTTTTACTCCTTTTAGGAGTTTCCTATAACTTTCCTATGTAACTTTCACATGGCATGTATTATTTTTCCTGCATACAGGTCATTTAATCAAGGAGTCATTTGATTAAATTAACCCTAAGCCTAACCCTAACCTCTAACCCTGACCCTAAATCTAACCCTAACCCCTTCCCCAGAACCCAACACCCGACTTTTGTGATGGCATGCTCCCCTTTCCTTTAATGACCTGTTGGTGTTGGACCCTTCCCTGCCACATGATTCCCGTGAACGGAATGTTTATTCCAAACAACTTTGCCTGTTCTTGGGATCTGGATCTACTATTTGTGCCAGAAATGTGGTTACGGAATGAAGGAAATGCTGCTCATCACCATGTCACAGAGACGTTTCATTTTGTTCAGCATGTAACAGGTCCCACCCACATTCACGGTTATACACTGGATTACACTCAGATTAATTAAGTCTTTTGGCTTGTGTGAATCCGACCAAGAGTCTGTTTTGTTTAATTTCACTGTGGAGTGTCTATTTGAAAATTGGGTGAAATTTACTTTAAATAGTTGAACATTTCTCTATGACCTTTGATCAGCAACTATAATATTTACTCACTGGCTTTTCATCCTTTAATGCACACTACCTCTGTATTAGATTTGGTTGCTCCAATCAAACGTGTTCCTGCAGCCAACCGCCGCAGTTTTAAATTGCTAAAGTCAGCCAGGGCGACCTGTTTCTCAAAATTTCATCTCAAATAAACAGGAGGCTTGTTCTAGTCACTATTGATAACATTGTGCCATCTTTACCTCATTCTCTTCCCATTTATTATTTCCTTGAAGCCCGGGGCTTACTTACTTACTTATCCCCATTACGCCGGCTGCCGCATAGGGCAGCAACAAAGCTTCTCCACTTGAGTCCATTCTGATTCCATGGCGATCCATGTCCACCTAAGTTTGTTGATTATTGACTGCATGTCATCTTGTTTGGTGATGTTGAGAAGGTTATTGTTTGAGATGGTCCTGTGCCAGAATATGTGCAGAATCTTGCGTCAACCTGATGTGTGGAAAGTGGAGCGTTTATGGATGATGTTTTCTCTTGTTTTCCAGCATTCTGCACCATACAGTAGGGTTGGAATTATACAGCTTGATAGATATATAGTTTGGGTCTTGTATTGGCTTGATCTCCATACTTGTTTTAGTCTCGTGAAAGTTGCATATGCTTTGTTGATAGGGTTATGAATGTCTTTACCTGCACCTCCATCATGGTGAATAACACTTCCCAAATTTGTGAAATGGTCAGTGTTCTCCAGGAGGTGCACCACTATTATTATATGTGCAAGTTTATTGGTGTTGATGGGCATGATTTTGGTTTTGTTGCTCTTCACTATTAATCCAATCTGTGTACACAGTAAATTTTGCAGTGTTAAATATGCAGTGTCAAAGTTCATTGACTCTTTCAGAGTTATAACAACGAAGCGAGTTGAATATTTACTAGTGTTGGTGTTAATTTGCAGAGTTACAAGGCGCTGTATCAATTATACTCTACAAAGCTCCGCCCAAAGCCCACCCACCTCGTCGTGTCTCAAACATTAACGGCCGCCATTTTCATTGCATAGTGACTCATGTGTCACCCGACCCTTAGGGTGGACCGAGGTTCGGCTCGGACCCCAGGGGTTTGGGTCGCAGTAGCGCTGCAGACTCGCCGTGTTGCAAGCCCTAGCGGCCTTCGTCCGCTCAGATGAAGACGCCCGTCCGATCACAGACGTGCCGGCAGTGCTGTACAGTGTTAGCCAGTGTTCATTTTACTCAATTTCACTCCAGAAATATAACACAATAAAAAGAGTTAATTTAACACCAAATCTGATCAGGACCAAATACGATGCTGGCTCCAGAGAAGGTGCTGGGTGGTCCGCGGACGAAGGGCGTCGTTCGGCCAGCTGCTCCCGCTGACTTGTAACAAGGCCTTCTGGAAGTCAATGAAGTTTATGTAGAGCTGACGCTGCCATTCACTGCACTTCTCTATGATGTTCCTGATGTGGTCGATGCATCCCTTTCTTTTTCTAAAAACAGCTTGTTCTTTGTGAAGTATTTTGTCAACTGCTGATGTAATGCAGTAAAGAGTAAAGATTTTGCACAATATATTGCTGAGAACAGAAAGAAGTGTTATACCCCTTCTGTTGTTGCAGTCGGATAATGCGCCCCTCTTTGGAACCTTAACGATCAGTCCTTTTCTCCAATGGGATGCTATCTTTCCTACCTCCCATATTCTACTGTATAGTGGGGGCAGAATGTTAGCAGACAGCTCTCGGTCAACTTTAAATAGTTCTGCATTGAGGATATCAGTACCTGGGGACTTTCCGTTTTTGAGTGACATAATGGCTTCTATGATTTATATTTTTGTTAGCAAGTTGACGTTCAGAATCTCTCTGAAGTGTTCTCTTCAGCAATCTTCTTGTTCTTTTTCCGTTGTAAGTAATTGTATTTGCTTGTTTCTCATGTGCGATATTTCTGAATTTTCTACCGCATATCAGATTGGTGTCGTCTGCTGTCATCATCTCCTGTAGTTCTGCGTTTTCATGTTCTTGTTTTATGAAAAAACATATAAATTTCATTTCATATAAAGCAAAACAATATTTCACGATGACTTTTTGACTTTTTATTTAGTTTGAACATTAATGTACACAACACAGACACACACACAAAATCTTGTATGACAACACTATAAGTGCTAGATTAACATTCAAGATTATTTTTCAAGATTATAATGTTGTAGTCTAACATAACCTTCATGCCTACCTACACAGTAAATTTGACAGTGTTAAATATGCAGTGCCAAAATGAATTCACTCTTTCAGAGTTATTACAACAACAGAGCGAGTTGAATATTTACTAGTGTTGGTATTGATTTGCAGAGTTACAAGGCACTGTGACCATTAGACTCTACAAAGCCCTGCCCGAAGCTCTGCCCACCTCATCCTCTCTCAATCTTTAGAGGCCGCCATTTTCATTGCATCGTGACTCATGCGGCACCCGACCCTTAGCACGGACCGAGCTTCGGCTCCGACCACAGGGGTTTTGGTCGCAGTGGCGCTGAGATGCAGATGCCCGTCCCTTTATGGGCGTGGCGGCAGTGCTACCCCCGGGGCATACGGATACCCACTGTCTCAGGTCAACGTTTAACTCTATGGAAAGGGTTAATTTAACACCAAATCTGATAAGGACCAAATACACTCGGACATGGTGTTAAATGTAACTCTTTAAGTATTGATTTAACACTGCAAAATGTACTGTGTACTCAGAATGCTATTACCTGCTACCGTTTCACTGTCTTTTCTTCATTGTTATTACTGTGTCACTGTGTTCAATGTTGTGTCTACTGCACCCAACCCAAATTCCATGTGTGTATATTGCTTGTGTATGCAATGTGAAGTATAAAGCTGATTGTGGTTTTTACATTTTGGTCCCGACGTTCTCAGTAATCGGTGAACTGTAGCCACTGTACACAGTGGGCTGGCACTCAGGTCATCAGCCCAGAGACCTAGGCAACCAGGCTTTCAGTGCTGTGCTGCCCAAATAATGTAATTGATTGAATGATTGATTTTGTGATGGCATGAAATTGCCATCGCTTAAAAACAACAGACAGTTCAACACAGCACCACCAACAATACAACACAGCAACAGAACATGTTTGTCACAAAGAACACAAATGTCCAGCATATCCAGAGAGGCGTCTATCGAATACACCGTCCATTGTAAAGTCTGATCACAGTGGGCACAAAAGATCTCCTGAACCTCTCAGTAGAGGACACAGGAACAAGAAATCGAATCTCTTGCTACGAGAGCTTTTCAGGTTCTCAAAGATGGAGAACAGCGGGTGGTCAAAGTCATTCAGTATGCACTTAAATTTCTTTTGCATTCTGTTCTGCCCTACCAACAGTTGAGAAACATAGACTGGTGGAATTCAGGCACAGGTAAAGAGTTTTAGACACTTGAGAGACTACCCCATGAGTTATTAATTTGCAATTTGATTAATTATGGAGAAGGCAGATCATTCAACAACTGCGTAGAAGACCCGGCCAGTTTGGAACTTGAAATGCTGGTTTCTATACATTTATTGAAGATAAAGAAATAAATACAACAATAAAATGTTTTTAAACACAGACTTATATAAATAAGACAAACAAAATGGCTCTCATACTTCTATTTACTTCTACTTGGAAACTTTACCTTGTGGGCTGCCGAACACACAGGTGTCAAAGTTGGCACAGCAATTTAAAAAATAATATCAAGTTGTTGCTGTTTTTTAACGTTTTTTTTTTGTTCCTTTCCGTTCTTAATTGAGAGAGATAGTGACAGGATTAAATCGGAAACTGGGATGAAGAGTTGGTGGGAGACTTTGCAGAAATGCCGAAGAGGGTATGCGAGCCCACAGCGCTGCTCGGCCTGTGGTATGCGCTCTCTAACCACTCTGCCACTGCACACACCCCAATAAAGTATAAGAAACACAATTTTCCAGTTTGTATAATGAAGAGGTCTGCTTACGTTATGTTATAAGCCTCTATGCTTAGTCATAACATTTGGTAAACTTTAAAAAATGGGTGAAAATGGAAGACGAATGTTCCATTCATTCCAATTATATAATTAATGAACTAATAGGCTCAACTTCGAAGGTTTAAAATATATCAAATTAACTTGGAAAATAGGTTATTTTGACAAAAGTGAGGGAAACACCCTCGCAAGCGTAATTATTTCATTACATTGAAATGAATAATGCATGACAGGTAATGTCTGGACGTACACGGAATTTGGTGGCTCTGTGACCCCTGATTATGTACGTGTGGCCGTGCGGGTGAACCACTTTGTTGGTTCAATCAGTAAAATTTGTTAAAATTAACCTTTAATTTAATTTTAATTAATAGCAGTCCCAACATATTTCTTGTAATCCATCTTATTATATATATTTTTTTTTTTTTACTTTATTTTTCAGAAATAATATGCATTTACTACATAACCTTTGGATTCTGGTCTCTTTTTAAAATAGATAGAGTACCGCGGTAACTGCAAGTAATTTAATTTACCACTAGATGTCAGTGTCGGGCACGGTAACTTTTGAGGCCAGGAGTAATTAACCATTTTATGAATAACGGATTGAAGTGTCACTAAAGCCCCGAGAACCCATCGCTACTGCGAATCCATGAGATCTCGGCTAATTCCACCTCGGTATGTATATGGTCTGGACGTCAGACCATGGCAGTCATTTTATTTAAATCAGTATGCATTTATTTCACTGAGGTGAGTATTTTGAGTTACATTGTGTGATATTCATTGTGCGTAAGCTTGGAACAATCAAGGTAGTTGGGCGTGAACCATGACATCACAATGACTATCTTGCTCTCTCTGTATCTGCCCGTGTCTTCTGTGAATAAAGTATAATGTGTCTAATAAAATAATGTGAATGTCAATCTTCCAGGATAAATGTTTACACTGCTGTTCAGTGCTCGGACCGTCATCATAATCACAGTGGACGACGCATCACAGCCCGCGCTCTGGAGCGCGCCCCCTGGAGGAATTAACATATAATGACTGGCACGCCCACCCCACTCCCTGGTGGCTTATAGGGGGAGAGGTTGGCGCTCAACGCAAAGTGCATGCAGTCATGCTGGCAGGCTGGAGGCGGAGGATGCGCTCTATCTTCACCAGTGAACCAGCGCTTGACAACGTGGATTTTCGATCAACCAGCTGCGGGGGGTCCGTGTGAAAGGATCCACTCGCACGGCTGACTGGCCGTCTACCCGCGACCCTCCACCCTACCCAGGTGGAGGTCGGTAGGTGACAGCCAGGAACGATGGCGGTGAACGCGAAGGCACTCTACGACTTCCACGCGGAGAACCCCGGGGAGATCTCTGTCCGGGAGAACGAGAGCGTGACTCTGGTCAGCGAACAAGACATCGAAGGCTGGCTGGAAGGGACAAACAGCCAGGGCGAACGGGGGCTTTTCCCCGCGTCTTATGTGGAGATTATCCGTGGTGACCCTCCCGGCAGGGGCGAAGATGGGGGTGTTGGTGGTCCTGATGTTGCGGGGAGCGCGCTCGCCGCACCTGGATCCCGGTATGCCAACGTCCCCAATGAAAGTCAGTCACCGAGCGAGCCGTCAGGTTATCCTCCCGGTGTTGGGGTAGAATTCTCGCCACAGGGCAGCGAGGATGACTGGTACGACGATTGGGATGATAGTCCGAGTAGCGCGGCCGATAACCCGTCAGTCGGGGTGTACAATGCCAACGGAACATGGTCGGGTTACAGCCTGTCAACCTCAGCCCCTCCCCGGGGTGGTGGACGGGGGGCAACAGGGGTCGGAAGGAATCTGAACCGGTTCTCTACCTTCGTTAAGTCCGGTGGAGAGGCCTTTGTGCTGGGAGAAGCTGCTGGTATAGTGGTGAAGGACTGGGAGCGGCTGTGCGTGGTAATGGATCCGAGCGGCAGCCCTGCTTGGCAGGAGGACCCGTACCCCTTTACCTGCGCCATTGACGACCCAACAAAACAGACCAAGTTTAAAGGCATGAAGAGTTACATCTCATACAAGCTCACTCCCACCAGTACAAGTACTGCAGTCTACCGCCGGTAAGAAATTGAAGTACATAAAGTATTAACCATCAAGTATAGCAAACGTTAACTTGACTCCTAGAAATATTACTTATATAAAAGGTACGTCAAACTATACATTTTAACAAGTATGTAAGACCATAAAGAGCCTTAGTCAACCATATCCTCTAACGTGAATTCTTTGACGTGTATTTCTAAGTTACTGTCACTGTCAATTGGTTGATGATAATTGCACGCTCAGTCGATAACAAAGACCATTGCTAATATATCTTTACTGTAGAATGTCGTGTTGTTTGTTTTCCCCGTGTTTGCATGTGCTTAATCCGCAACGGGCATTTGTTGTTTTTGACGTTGGTGCTAATAATTTCGATTAATCAACTTTACTTTATGTAGACATTGTTTAGGATTAAAGCTAATCAATCTGGAAAATTATCCCCCAAAATGATTTATAAAGGGTAACTATGAATAATTTCAATGTGCAGGTCACCAAACTGAATCAGGCCTGCCAGCAATTCCAATAATTAATCGTCACACTGTTGTTTGGAAGTGACAGGAATGATGACTGATTAGGAATGATTATTTGGTTCTTTCAACTACTTTTAGAAGCTTCATTGCAGGCCTTTAGAAGTAATGTCAATGATTACTTTTAGTTACTTTTAAATTTCATTCAGTTTAATGGCCCATCACTATTGTCACATGCATATTTCCATGTTATAAACAAATGATGAAGATTCTGTCGCCGTGGACTCTGTCTATCAACAATTGCATGTTGTATGTGAGACTGCCATCTTGCATGGAATCCAATGTGCATATATCCATTTATCAAATAGATGTTATCCATCCGATGGACTCCACATAACACAATATGTGAAGGGTGTTTAACTGGTCGAAGCTCTTCTCTTAACCAAGCAAGTTGCTGTTCCTTTAAATGTACTCCATCTTACAGGTACAAGCACTTTGACTGGCTCTATACACGCCTGGTGCAGAAATTCCCGGTCATCTCCGTGCCACACATTCCAGAGAAGCAGGCCACAGGACGCTTCGAGGAGGACTTCATCTCCAAACGAAGGAAGGGCCTCATGTGGTGGATGAACCACATGACCAGTCACCCCGTGCTGGCTCGCTGCGACGTCTTCCAGCACTTCCTCACCTGTGATGACGACAAGGCCTGGAAGCAGGGCAAGCGCAAGGCTGAGAAGGACGAGATGGTAAACCTGGATTCCTTTTTTTACCTATTTTGGTAACACTTCTGTTTAGGGAACGATATTTGGATTGACTTTTTCACAGATCAATCAAATTTTAGCCATCACAGAGCTGTTAGGATCTACTGGGAATAATATGTATATCTAAAAGGGAAATATGTGACGGTGCAGATAACCTTTATGTGAAATGAATATCCTTCAAATTAGGGCTGAAAGATTTTTATAAAAAATTGAAACCTCAGTTTTTGTTGCAAAAACTGAAAATTTTTCTCAATAATGTCAATGTCATGGCCCTGTTCAGAATGTCTTGCAGACCGCTAACGGGTCGCGACCCGGTGGTTGGGGACCCCTGACCTATAGTATGTAACCTCCTACGAATAATCTCATAAAAAAAATCCCAACTCAACTGTTGCAGGTTGGCGCAAACTTCTTCCTGACAATTGCCACTCCGCCCACCCTGCTCGACCTGCAGGAGGTGGAGAGCAAGATTGATGGCTTCAAGGCCTTCACCAAGCGCATGGACGACGTAACGGTGCACCTCAACGCCACGGCTAGCGAGTTCGCCCGCAAGCAGATTGGCGGCTTCAAGAAGGAGTACCAGCGCGTGGGCCAGGCCTTCATGGGGCTCGGGCAGGCCTTTCAGATGGACCAACAGCCATTCTCCTCCAGACTGAACCAGGCGCTGGTCGCCACAGGTGACGCCTACACAGCCATCGGAGAGGATTTTGCTGAGCAGCCCGGCAAGGACCTTGAACCCATCATGGATTTGTTAGCACTTTACCAAGGACACCTGGCCAACTTCCCGGACATTATTCATGTCCAGAAAGGTAAGATTGCCTGGTATTATTACGTGGAAACGTAAAACTTAACGCAGTGAATTGCAAAGTGCACACAAGTCTACATTTAAACAAATGTTTAACAGCTGCTAAATAGCAACCAAACAATACAAACAATCATGGAATATAACTTTGTATTCAATTCAATTTTTAGATGAAACATTACGGTAAATGTTTTTCTTTGCTCTTAAGGGACTCCAGCACTGACTGAATTTGGGTTGGGTGCCCTCAGAGTAAGCTAGCTGCTGAGTTCATGTGTGGTGTATATTTAGATGGAGCTTATTATGATTTCTGGGCTGTGTCTTGCATTGCTATTATTCATGGTGCACCAAGACCCAAGTAGTTAAGCTGACCGAGGCTGTGTCTGAAATCGCTCCCTATCCCCCATATAGTGCACTATATGGGGCACACACCATTTTGTAGGGGTGTCCGAGTGTGTCCGTGTTCTCCATGTACCCTTTATAGTGTACTGAAAGCATCCCATGCACAATGCACAGCAAAAAAGTAGAGAGCATCGGATGTACCCAAGACGAAGTAATATAACCCACAATGCATTGCGAGACGTTTTAAAAATGACCTAAACTTCAACTACAACTGCGGCATATCGTTAAATTGTAAGTACTTTTTAAAAAATGTTTTTTTCCAGCCCATTCAGGCTGTTATTTTTGCCAAGCTTTATTTATTAGGGTTAGCGGAAACAGGTGAAGATGGGGGGCAGACATGCGGGAAATACGTCGGTGGTGAGATTCTAACCACCGACTCACCGCGCCATTGAGGCATATGTGTGCTTTCCAGCGCTCTGCCTAAGCAACTGAGCTACTGGGCAGCACAATTGTAAGTACTTTTGACTTTTTCTGATGATTGTTGAATTTTATTTTTATAATGATATTTTAGAATAATTTTGACAGCGCCAACTCTAGTGTCCGAAATCTCGGTCATCGAGTGCACTATAAGTGAGTGCACTATATGGGGGGTAGGGAGTAGGGGATAGGGAACGATTTCGGACACAGCTTCGTTGTACTTCGTACAGCTGTGAGTTAAATTGTGTTTCTATGTTATTAGCATAGCTTAGCGTGCCATACTAGCACAGAGAGCCTAGCAATGTAGGTCATGTTTGCTTGCCTGAACAACACAGGGCTTTTTACTGGAGTGTGCACTAGCATGGCTCACTCTCCTACAAACATCCTGTTGATCCTTTGAGAAACTTGAGTTGGAGGGTTGTAGAGTGCTCTGGGAAGTATGAAGTGCAGGGGATTTATAGAAGCGAATGATTAATCGTTAATCTAACCGATTAACTATGAATCTTCTTACCAGTTTTAACAATTAACAATTAATCAAAAATGTGTACTACAATACATTTGCCGCATGTGTGCGCGCTGCACCAAGAAAAATATTTTCCGGGGGTCGCGGAGGCAGAATATAATGTCACTATCTCGTTCAATCCGGTGCTTGCGCCCAAAAAAAAGAAAATATTTTCCTTCTGTCAATAGTAAGTTATAGTATCCCAGTATTGTTTGTTGGTCATGCCTGTTAAAAGTCCTGCTTTGCATGGTACTGCATGATATAGCCATATTACATGGCAAGAAACAAAGTACTAAAAAGTTAATGAATAATCAATCAAATCAAATAATTGAGTCAAATTTTGGCATCCCTAATTTGTAGCATCGGGAACTATAAGTGGTACTGAGTGTAGGGGGCGGCAAATGCTAGGGAGTGTATCCAGAGTATAGGAAGCTATTTTTTTTGTATAGCTCTCAGTAATCCATGGAGGTGTCGGTGGTAGGAAGAATTACTATTTCTGTCAGACCAAGATGAATTAATTGCTCTATTGTAGATTTTGGCAGCATGGCTCAGTTCAGAGCAGCTCCACGACTTTCATGTGCACCATGAAAAATCACTGGGTCTGGGAGCAGCACCCAGGCGGAATAGGGAGAGATAAATATTCCCCCCCTGGGCAGAAACAGGTAACATGACAAGACTGTCATGCCTTGTCATACATAACAATGTGAAGCTAGATGAGGTGTTGGGTAGCAAAAAAGCAGGCAGCAAACGATTGAGGGAAACAGGGGAGTATTTCGCTAGGAACGGCGCTGATTAACAGAGGGAAAACACCTGTATCAATTTTGTAGGGGAAACAAATCTGAGGGGGAAGCAGCAGTTTCTTGACTACCATGGCGAGGCCAGAACTAACGTTAGACCTTTATTTTAATCTGATCACTGTAATATGATCACATGTCGTATATTACACCATTGTCTACAGCCAGGCAATACAGTCATGCCGTGACATGCAGTGAAGCTGTCTCATTGTGTGACCCCTCCATAGGCCCATCACACTGACCGTAGCTGCACAGTAGAGGGACAATGGGCTTCAATCTGCCTCATCAGCAGTCTGTTAGCACGCTGCAAACAGCCGCATTCCCAAAGGAGAGCGGGTGGTTTGCAGACCCAGACTGATTTTTGTTTATTCACCCTAGGCAGCACAATGTAGTCTAAAAATAAAAGTGTTATTACATCACTGACACAGAGCTTGTAATGGTTTTGCGGTCCTTCATGTTAATAACTTTTGAACGGATAGATTCCTCCCAGATTCAGTGTGTTAATCCTCTAGGATAAATTGATGAACTGATGAGATGTTGGAGGCCAACACTTAGAAGATCGCTGAATTCAAGATGTTTGAATTCAAGATGGCTGAATTTTTGTTTGGTCTGAGTGACTGGATGGATTGTCCCAACTTTCTTTAGCTTTTTAATAGCTGTTTGGTTCAAATAACAGAAATATTGTTGTTTATTTCTCTCCTTTGCGTGATGGCACTTGTCCAAAATTGATTCAAGATTCAAGATTATTTGTCCCAAGGGAAATTAATCTTGGACTTGGACATACACATAAAAGACCAAAAAATGGCATCTGTAATGTCACGGTTACTACAGCAAGCGTTTATTTATATTTATATATCTTTATATTTCTGGGGTTCATTGACACTTCTAACGCGTTATACCTTCAGAATATACCTTTAGCAGTCGATGCCGACTGCATACTAGTTTAAATACTTACTTACTTCTTATACTTACTTCTTGTGCTTACTTGCTTCTTGCTTGAACCCAGTGATAACATTCATGTTTCCATATTTGACAATTGACAGGTCATCCAATGAAGTATGGCAATTATCTCACATGTAGAGTCTCATCCCGACTCTTCTGTATGAGATTGACATTTGTCATTATGTAAAGGCCCATTGAGTATTGTCATTATTTTCAGTGTTCCTTGTGAGTAGCTTAGTGTGCTGGGCATGGATTCAGCAGACTGCCAGTTTCTCTGATTGGTGCATATGACGAGCATTGCCCAGGGTCTAGCCCCGTTAAACAAACAAAAGAATGACAAGAAGAAGAGCTTACTGTAAGAGAAGAACACATTAGTGGGAAGGGCTGGCAGTGGGGAGCAGCTTATCTTCCAGGCAGCTGTGCAGCAGGTTCTTCCACATAGCAGCAGATGGAACTTTAAAAACCCACCGCAAGACATCACACATTGATTTAACTCCAGGAAGTCTTTTTGCAAAATCAACAGTATACCCAACATTGTTTCCTCATTGCGAAGGGCTTTGGCATAGTTTCCAGGGTTGGGACATTAATTATTTCCTTAGATGGATTTAGGCAGCTGGCGACAAACGAAATATAAATAAAATACAATGAAGGATTCAGTAAAAATGACAATCAAAAGTAGACATATCCTAAAAGGCGAGAGAAGAAGTAAAACTTGTAATATTTCACCCCTAAATTCATTATTGAGCGATAAGTTTACATACCAAGTTTTATTGCCAACTAAATGCTTATTAAACATATATATTCGTTACATGTATCTCCTATATAATGTTTTTGT
>OMKY01180741.1:0-16430 GCA_900302395.1 Bregmaceros cantori
TGCGCAGATTATTGAATCATGCGTTTGCGGGGCACAGATCCGCACTAGAACATTTGGGTGTGGAATAGCACAGCGCAAGTTACCACCATCCGTTTTTGATAACGCGCTAGGTGAAAGCTCCCACTGAATAGACAACATTGAAAAATAGTTTGCGGCAAAATCAACGGAACATATGTTCAGCCTAGAAATTTAAGCAGAACTACCGGTAAAACTTTTCTTTTGGAAGTGATAAAGGGAACTACCCTGGGCCCGTGTACTGTTCTAGTTTCCTAAATATTTCCTTGAATGTGGATTCAACGTGAATCATTACATCATGATCTTTGATGGTGCAAAACTTGACCATTTTTGACAAAATAAGAAAACAGCACAGCCACCGTGTCCCTTGGAAGACAAAAAAAAAATTGTTTTTCATGAAACACATGTTGGGCATGAGATCAAAAGGCCTGAGATGTTAACCAGCGCGAAAACAATAGCTATCATAGTCAGTGAGACTAGGCTTTGTTGTTGCAAGGGATACGAGCTAGCTGTGCCTTTGTGTGATCAAAATTGTTCCCTATCGCCGGCTCCTTACTCCCTATATAGTGCACTCACTATTAACATCATAAAATTCAACAGTCATCACAAAGTCCAAAGTACTTACATTTTAAACTATTTGCTGGGCTCGGTCGCTATTGACTCCCACCGTGCCATGTCTTTGTAGTTTAGGTAATTTTTAAAAAGTCTCGCAATGCATTATGGGTTATGTTGCTTGGTCTTGGGTAGGTTGATGCTAACTATTTTCGTGGGAACTTGGTGAGTGCACTATATAGCGTACATGGAGTATTTGGGGGTGTACACCCCATATAGTGCGCTATATAGGTAATAGGGAGCGATTTAGGACACAGCCTTTGTCTGTGGGAATGTATGTGTGTGTATGTCTGGATGGGTGTGGGTGTGTGTGTGTGTGTTTGTGTGCATTGCTGTGTGTCCCCTTGTTGGTTGTCCACTGATGGGAATTCTTGGCAAGTGAAGCGCAGCAGGTGTACATTGTCCTTTCAGGCTGTGAAATTCAAGACGTTTGGACGTAATCTCTCGTAGCATTGTTGGCTCACCACTGGATAAGTCCGGCTATATTGGGGCTAAGTCAGACGCAGGGCTGACTGTTTGGCTCACCAGATTTAAAAAACAAAAAACGGAAGATTTCCAAGGATACTTTTAAAAAGCCTGCCGGTGAGTACAATGATTTTTTTTCATGCCTTCGCACCCATTTTAATTGAAGACCTCTACCCTCTGCGTACCATTTTAGCTGAAGATTTCCTTATCTGATACCCTCTACGTAACATTTTAGTTGAAGACTTCCTTATCTGGTACCCTCTACGTACCATTTTAGTTGAAGACTTCCTTATCTGGTACCCTCTACCTACCATTTTAGTTGAAGTCTTCCTTATCTGATACCCTCTACGTACCATTTTAGTTGAATACTTCCTTATCTGGTACCCTATACGAACCTTTTAAACAAAACAGTCCATCCTGTATTCTCGCCCAAGAATCTAAGAGCAACACTCCTACTTCAGCGGCACTACATGTTGTGAAAGACGGGCTATATACAGTAGGTAGGTTGTATTGCACTTGTATCTGGCACAGCCCTGAAGGGCTGATCGTAATAAACATGTTTCCATGACTTCCGCTTTTACCGCTTTTTCTCGTCGATCCTGTACTCTCACCTCAGAATCCAAGATAAAAAGTCCCACTTCACTACAAGTTGTAGTGCCGCTCCATTTATGGTCTAATATGTTTCTTACCCTTGGCTTCATCCACCCCTCACCCCATGAGTTGGAATATCAAACCAGGATTTGTGCAGTTTGCCGTCGACCTGACACGCCGGCCCATGTACCGCTACCGTGGCGATGCTAATACCAGGTGTCAGCTTAAGCGTCCGTACCGACATTACAAGCCTGGCCGCTGGGTTCGCCCCTCGGTGGCGCCGGCAATCATGTGTCTGGAGGTTATAATGGACATTACGGCTGAATGAGGTCATTAGGTTTCTAAAATTACTTTTTCCATTGTTGGCTTCGCAGGGTGGCCTGGGCTCCGCTCCGTGAGGACAATACTTAGTTTGACCACCAGTACCATGCCAGACAGGGAGGCCGAGGAGGTTCTCTTTTAATAGGGCTGTTGCATGGTGATGTCACGGCTTGCCGGCGGCAGACATTATGGTGGTATCATCGCGAACAAGCAGGTTTAACATTGTCCGTTTAAAAGCCTTACATTATTGATTTATCCATGGTAATATGCTATCAACCGCCAGCAGATAGCAGCCTAACTACGTCCATCGTATCTGCCCCTACATAATGGAGTTTAAGTGGAAATAATACCACTTAATTGTACTCATACGTGATTCCACCAAAAAATATCTGCCGCCACCAAGCTGTGACGTCATGGTCAACTGGACATTGACTTCGGGCATTTGATTCACACCGTGGTACAGTGTAACAAAAAAATACTGTGAAGATGTAAATATAGATCTTTCTCATTTTCATCCCTGTAATCCTGCTCAGTGCTTTAACCAGATTTGAACATCCCATGTTAGAATCTGTGCAGACAGCATTGTTGTGCGGTAATTGTATCACTGTTTCCTGGCAACAAGACACTACTGCAACTTGCACAGCATGACACAAACATCATGGAAGACTCGTTATCTGTGGTCTCCTATCCCTCTCTCTCTCTACCTCTCTCTCTCTATCTTGAAGGAAAACAACTGTAAATTCCTACTGAACTATGCGTTTATAGATACCTATCTTGTATGTTTGTTTATTAATTTGGTCATCTCAACTAGTGACCAATTGATGAGTTTTTTGGCCGATAACCGATTTTTGCCTGGTGGATCAATACTGATAATCGATATGTAACCGATATCGTGAATTCTAGAACTTAAAAGAAAGCAAAAGCCTGAAACAAAAAGTGTTGTCAGTGAATTGTCAACCATCTTGTTAACAGGGTTGAGAGGAAGCTACACTTTTTACGTGTAGTCATTTCCATGGCATCGTCATTTAGAACAGGGTGAGTCTTTTTCAGGTGATGCCACATATTGCTGGTGTTCTTTTGCTTAGGTTTATTAGTCACATGGCTCATGGAAAGTATATGGATAATGACACTTACACACTACATTTACTACATGACATTTACACTGTCATGTTGTTTTCATTGAGATTGTTATCAATATGTAATATTGCTTTTATATGGGGTAAGAGACAGTTGGAGGGAAAATGACTAATGTCTAAAAAATTACTAGTTTCATGTAATTGCAATAATATTGCAGATTCCTCCGTATCGGCAGGGAAATTGACTGATATCGATACAGCGCCGATATGGAAAAATCCCTCATATTGGCCGATATATATCGGTGACCAGTATATCGATCTGACTCGGTGACCAGTATATCGATTTAGAACTTGTTGGCTGTGAGGGGCTAGGCTATTTATAAGCATCTGCTTTGTTTATTCGGCACAACCATGGTTTAATCTAAACCATGGTTGTGCAGAATAAACCAAGCAGATGCTTATAAATAGCCTAGCCCCTCACAGCCAACAAGTTCTAGGACTAAAGGGAAAAAAAGCTCTATAGTAATCTAGAAAAGTATCACTTTTGTGTAAAATGTATATAGTTATACTGCCTCTTATACAACTTTCTGCAGTCGTTGACTCACGGCCCAAAACACATTTACACATTTGACTCTCACATTTGACATTCAAGAGGTGCCTTCGTTTCGCTGCCTCGCCACCAATTTTTACACTCGGCCCACTCGCTCCGCCGATGGCTTTAGAAATGGAAATATAAATATTTTAGGGGCTTCATAATGGCAGCCGTAATTCTCAGACATTGCTGGTTTTTACCGAACGGTAACTGGGAACCCGTGTGATTATGGGCAAAGTGTAATGTTCGTTCCCTTTGCCACGCCGTCGGCTGGGTCTAGGCAACTAAAGGAGCGATTTGAAACGACTACTATAATGAGCTTAAAGGGGAACTTTAACAGAAGTGGCAATGTAACTGTATACAGTGAGCAGTTACATTTCAGCAACAATGTACTGTTTCATCCCAATGTAGTGTGTAATGCGCTGATGAACGGCCATAATGGAAGAAATCCCAGGGCCGGCATGTGTGTGTGAGAAGAGAAAATGTTGTGTAACATATTGCCTGTCTGGGATGGTTTGATCCAGAATTATATTCTAAACTAGAAGCACTCAGATTTCAAACCTGCGCCGTAGTGGTAGAAAAGAATAGTACTTTTAGTGCTAGCAGTATGTGTGGCAACCCATTATCAATGCAAGTTCTCGTAGAGTAGCGTGATTGACCCATAGACTGTATTCTCACCAGCGAACATGCCAACTACATTACCCAGCGGCCCCATACGACCCTGAAGTCTGGTCACATGACCGCGGTAAGCTCCCAACGATCTATCGGTAAGTCTGGTGATTAAGTATGATTATGTTACTTATAGGCTTCAGAAATGCAATTTAATCAATTATTCCGTGTGTCATTTCCACCAACTGTACAAAATGTCATCCTGATCCGTGCATAACTTTTTCAGTTATCTTGGGGACAGACAAACCAACCAACGCAGCCCTGGCGCAGGAATATATGGACCCAATAGAACCACTAGTACCACTTTTATTGCAAAGAATAAAATAAAATAAATAGATGCGGGTGTAGCACCGCTTTTATGTGCTGGAGCATTTTAGTGAGACCCACCCCTATTCTGGAGACTATAACTAAAGAATGGAAACAATATATTTTTTCTGATGATAAAGGAAAGTCTGAAGTTTCCTTTGCCATGTGTTTTGTTGACAAGGACTCAGAACTTTATTTTCTATGGGTCTGGCACTGGGACATGCAGAATTTAAAAAGTGCTGGCTTTTGATGATTTTGACGAGGTCATAATGTATTAAACACAGTCTTGAAGAGAGTTCAGTGCATCATCCACCGCTATCGACCAATTATCTTGCTAGATTTCTGCTGTGTTATAAATAGTACTAACTAACAGAGCACCTAGCAACAAACATGCCACTTATTACTGGTGTTCCAAAGGACTGCATGAACCTTTTCACTGGACTCATTTGGACCTTTTGAGGGAATTGTGTTGTTAAATAAACTGAAAGAGAACAACAATCAATTGAGTTGCTTTCCTAGAGAACTGGTCGCATATTAAAATGTCCCCGAGGGTGACACAATTCCGACATTAATATTGGCGTATTATTTGCCGTGATGTAAAGTTCAAATCACAAAAACTATTTGATTATTTTGTTAGGGTTAGGTTAGGTTAAGGGTTATGGTTAGGGTTTTGGTAGGTTAGGGCTATGGTTAGGGTTTTGGAGGGACCCTAACACAATAAGTGGATCGTTTTTGCACTCACACTTGTCGGAAGAGAGGGGTGTCGGAAACACAAGGTGTCGCTGGCCCCCATGGTGAAATATTGCCCTCAGAGTCATGGCAGAGCACTACAGGAGACAGGCAATAGGAAGTGATTTGGATTGGATGGGGCTTTGTTCCCTGTGTGATTCCACGCAAAGGTGATTAACAAGGTCTTTGTCTTTTTAAGGGCACTGTCTGCAGGGCCTTTGGTTGTAATTACTCCAAGATGCCCCCGAATGGGGCCCACTTTCCCAAAAGCTGAGACTGTGTCATATTTTCAGTTTGATGACAGCGGCGATATGGATGGAGAGAAAGAGAGTGAGAGATGGAGAGGGCAGAACGTTTTTCTTTAAAAATAAATAATGGTTTAATAATTAAATCACTACAACATAACAATATATGAATATTTATCAAGAGTAATTATTAAAGCAAATTCTATCTAAGTCTGAGAGCTAAGAAAGTGGAAAAATGATTATGTAGTGGTTTGTACTCTTTGTTCATTTGAGGTTAATGAGCCTTTTTTTTAGTTGCATATTCATTTCAAACTAGAAGAGCACTCAGAGAGTGCAAATCTGTGTCAAGGCCATGAGGTTAGTACCACGCAGTAGAGTGGAGGCAACCGCTGTGTGTCGCTGGAGGTGATCGCAGTTTGTTATCTCATAACAGTTGTCAAACTAGACGCTATTATGTTACTCATAGAAATGCACCACATTTGAATCACGTGTTCGGTTTGTCATTTTCAACAACTCTACAAAAATTCATCAACATCCATGCATAAGTTTTCAGTTATCCTGCTGCCAGACAGACAAACCAACACGGCTCGAAAACATAACATGTGTTACGGTTCCTGGTGGTAGTTATTAGAACTACCATTGAACATGCAATATGTAAGTATGAATGTATGTTAAAGGTGTGTGCTTGGTGGTACTGGATACAATGCCTACTAGGCATTAAGCCCAAGGAGTGTTGTTTGAGCTCTCATAAAACGCCAGAGCTACTGGCAGAATAATGTGAGTATGAACGGAGACTCACAATAATAATTTAAATCAATACAGACAGACCGCATATGCAACTGGATTCGACCGGGCCGACCAGCTGATCTCATATTACACACGATGGAATGAAGTGTATAGTGATTGAAGCGGTCGCTAACTTGTGTTTTTGTCACTGATCAACCAGCCCTTCTTCAAACAATGAGGATGGTGAAATAGAAAGATACTCAGCCTTTGGTCCAAGATAATGCAGCAGGCTGAGCCGAACACAGCCTGCAGTATAAATAGAGGAATCTACAGGTCCTAGACATTAGCATTAGCTCTTCTTCGTAGCTTGCTGTCCAGAGATCAGACCCCACCACCTTACGGTGCAGAATCGCCCCCCTATCGCTAATCTCTGGTAAGTGGCGCAAGCACCATGGGTAACAACCTGCATTGCGCAGGTAATAATGAACCCTAAAAATATAGGCCATTTTGAGACAAAATGTTTTATTCTAAAACACACTCCAAGACATTCGGGGCACTTGAGTTATAGCGCACAAGAGCACCTCATTGCCTTAATACGGCCCTGATAGTGGTCACCAGAGATGGCAAAAGTACTGGGATTTCTTAAATACGTTTGTAAAAAAAACAACTTGAGTAAGACTACTAAGTACTGATCCAAATATCTACTCAAGTAAAGTAAAATATACAGGCTGAGAAAACTTAAAAAGTATTTTTGAAAGTATAAAGTACACAGTACAAAACCTAAATTTGCCTTAACACTTTACAGGCGATATTTTTTTTGAGGGGCACACCCCTACTTACTGCTTAGTCCGCCTCCTACTTACTCATTCACGCTATGCATGTAGTCCTACCATGTCAATGCAGAAAGAAAAAAGTTACGACACTGTATTGGGAAAAGGAAGGAGTAGAAGTGCTGATATTTTTGTTAAAAATCTTCTACTAAAAAATTCTACTTAAGTACAGTACTTAAGTATTTGTACTTTGTTACCTGCCATCTAAGGTGGTCACTCGGTGTAATCAATATCAAACTGAAGCACACACTCCAGCGTTAACATGCCTTGTCCTCCCAGAATGACAATGTGACAAATGAAGTTGTAACAGTTGTTGTGTTTGCGTTGTGTGCGTGGTGTGCGTGGTCCACATAGCTGCAATGCCAGGCGTCATGTGAGCTATTTCCATCCCATAATATGCGCTGAGACTAATCAGCTGCCACTCGTCACCCCGACAACTAAACCACATCTGCCCAGTGGAAAGAATTAGTGTGTGAGTGAGTGTGTGTATATGGTTGTGTGTGTGTGTGTGTATGTGCGTGTGTGTGTATGGTTTTGTGTGTGTGTGTGTGTATGTATGGTTGTGTGTCTGTGAGCATATGTTCTCATCTGTGAGCAGAGATGGCAAGTAACATACAAAGTACACATACTCTGTTACTGTACTCAAGTAGATTCTTCAAGTACTTTTAGACATATTAAGTCATTCACTGCCAGCACTTTTCAAATTCAGCACGTCCCAGTGCCAGGGTTTTTTTCAACATGTGAGTTTTTTCAAGACCCATAGAAAATTAAGTTCTGTGTTATTGTCAACAAAACACGTAAAAAAAAAAAACTTCAGACTCTCCTTCATCACCATCAGAAAAAAAAAATGATTTTTTTTCTACCTGTTTCCATTCTTTAGTTATAGCCTCCTGGACTGGGGTGGGTCTCACTTAGAACTGCTGATTTCTCACAAAATCTCAAAATGTGCCGACGGTGGCTGCTAGGTGGCAGTATACACCGCCGCTATACGCTCCCTTTATATGGGGAGGGCGCCATATGCCCCACAGGTGGCGTATGGCGCCCTCTGGCGGTCAGATAGAGATACTGCACCCAATCTATTTTTTATTTGGCAATAAAACCCAAAGATGTGACAACACATCTTTAGCACCCAGCACTACTATTCATAAAAACGCTGAAAAATGTCTTTGGCACTGAATGAGTTAATTTCGCACACTTTTTATTTTACTCAGTACATTTTCAGCATAAGTGAAAGAAACCAATGTGCGAGAACCTTTTGATTTTTTTCAGATGCAGGCAAATGTTCACTGCATGTTCATCTGTCGGAATTAGCCTGGCGAGCCAGAAACAATGCATTGTCCGCGCATCACTAGACGTTTGCATTGTGTCTGGTAAAACCAGGGTAGGAAAACGTTTTTAAAAAAGCGTGTCAATCAAATCGTGTTATCCAGTCACAAGCGTAGTAGGTGGAACAAGCAGCGCGGAGGCGTGAGAACCAAACTCCGCCCACGTGTTGCGTAGCCTGTAAAACTCTGCCCACGTCTTGCGTAGTCCGTACAAACTCCCCCCACGTCCGTACTGATAGGCCGATTGAATCCGTATCACCTAGGCACCCAAACCTGTTAACAACTATTTATTCAAACAGGTCAAACAATGACAAAGTACATATATAAATATATGGTTAAATAGTACTTTTTACTTGCAAAAATTCTTTTCAGTACATGTCAGAGCCCGTACGCTTTACGCACACTTTAGTGGATGTTTGGAATAGTATGTTGTACTCTTACTCAAGTGATTTGATCAAGAATGTATTTTACTGGTACTCAAGTAAGCAATGTCTCTGTGTATGCATGTATGTGTGTTAGGCCTGTAAGATTCCTAGTTTTCAACTCGAAATCAGAGTATTCTGTTCAAAGGATTTTTTTAAATTTCCTTTTTAACATTGATAACACATTGACAATTATATTGGTGACTTGACTGAGTTGTCTGTTCTTAATTCCAAAATGGGTGACAATTCGCAAAGCTTGAAATATACAATTTCTAGTTCTGTTTTTAGCCGCGTTGGTTTGTCCCCTCGATAACTGAAAAAGTTGTGCACGGATCTGGATGAAATTTTGCAGAGTCGTTGGTGCATTTCTGTGGCCTATAAGTAACATAATCATACTTTATCACCAACTTACCGATAGATCACTATGTGCTGTGCGCAGTCACGTGACTAGACATCTGGGTCCAGGGGCCGCTGGGAAATGTAGTTGGCATATTGGCTGGTGGCGTCAATCGCAATTGCGTTACTCTACCAAACGCATTGATAATGGGTTGCCACACATACTGCTAGCACTAACAGTACTATGTTTTTAAAATTTGGTTTCAAGAAATCACAATTTACCAAAAGTCATTAGCTGCATCTCTAATGAGTATACATGTGCTTCTAAATGTGTGTGTCAATGTATGTTGCATAGATGAGCTTCCGTGCCTCGCCGACACGGCATTAAATTACTGCTAACACGCTAACGCGTCTCGAGATCAGTGCAAGGGTAAACCCCCAAGACACCCCCCACCCTCCTCACGGCTTCCTTTGCTCCCAAAATAACCCCGGTATCTTCTCTATTAACGCTGTCGACGAGTGCCAACATCTCCTCAGCCCAAAACCATCAAGATGCTATTAGGGCAGCGCACAGGGAAACTGTTTCATCGCACAGGACTTGAGCGCTGTTGCTCTGATCAGCAGCCAACTTTTTCCAGGATGGTGATGTAGTAATGGCCAAAATATGCTGCAACTGTTGGAGACTTAATTTGAAAAATGTTCCATTGCCTCACGTTACTACATCTTCCTATACCGATAATTGTTCTCTAGACACTGTCTTCACCTGCATTTGAGATTTTGTGAGAAATAAGCAGTTTTTAGTGATACGCACACCTGTTCTGGAGGTTAGAACTAAAGAATTTTTAACTGCGCCGGGACGAAGCTGCGAAGCAGGTTATGTTTTTAGCCGCGCTGGTTTGTCCCCCCGATAACTGAAAAAGTTGTGCACAGATCTGGATGAAATTTTGCAGAGTTGTTGGAAATGGCAAAAGTGATTACATTTTGCAATTCTGTAGCCTATAAGTAACATAATCATACGTAATCACCAACTTACCGATAGATCGCTGTGCAGTCACATGACTAGACTTCCGGGTCCAGGGGCTGCTGAGAAATGTAGTTGACATGTTCGCCGGTGGCGTCCATGGCAATCGCGCTACTCTACCAACACTTGCATTGATAATGGGTTTCCACACATACTGCTAGCACTAACAGTACTAGGTTTTTGTACCACTATGGCGCAGGTTTGTAATCTCATAGCTTGTAGTTTTCTGATGATAAAGGAGAGTCTGAAATTTCCTTTGTCAGGTGTTTAGTTGACAATGACACAGAACTTAATTTTCTACCTATCTTGAAAAAAAAAAAAAAATCCCCCAAATATTATACGGTATACCATGTCAAAACAGTTTATGGCACAATTTTTTTCTGTCTGTGTATCCTCCTCCACCCACCCAGATATCACACTGCTAGTCCCACCCACACACACACACATCAACACACACACACACCGGCCCTAGTAGGACACCTCACATCACCCGGGGACTCTGAGATGGATCTACTTTGTAGCCTGCCACCCTGCCACTACAAAGTGTCCCTACAAAGTCTTTGAAGACCGTCGTATCTCGCGCTCCCTGTCGCTGCCCCTGTCTCTTTCTCTAGCTCTCTCTCTCTCTCTCTCTCCTTTATTCCTCTCTCTTCTTTTATTGATGGAGGAAGCGAGAAGAGCCAAGCCCTGTGGTGGATCAACTCTGTGAAGTTGCAAGCCCAGCTTTACCCCTATTAGCTTTCCTTCCTGTGCACCTATCAGACTTTTCCTTGGTTTTTGGATTATTTTAAAGAAATATTTTGTGCTGGTCCCAAAGAGCATGATGTGTCGTGCCCCATGCACTGTTGTCTTCAGAGGCAGATGAATGAATTAATTTTATTGTAGAATAGACAGTACAGAGCCATTAAACATTTCAACATGAGAAGATGGTTGTATAACGTATTACTCCTTATACTCCGAGGAAGGAGTACATATATACATATATACAAGAAGGGTGAATTGCCCTTCATTGCGTCACTGCCTAATGTGGGACGCCTAAGCTCCGGTGGTTCTGGCTCCTCCATAAACGAATGAATGTCAGTGAAACTATGGTAAAAGCAAACTATGATAATGTGTCTAACATTAAGTTCAACTGTACAACACTACATTTCACTGTTCCACCTTCTGCAACTGACTGTCCCACATTGGGAAGCTGTAAAAAATGGCCCAATTTCGGGCAATCCACCCTATCTCTGGTTAAAACATAGTTAAGATAAAACAAGGTGCTAGAGGCCAGCTTGGCCGTGATATAGGTTGGCAGCTAGCAGCGTGGCTAATGTTAAGACTAATTAAAACAGGTTAAAACCAGGTGCAGGCTTAGCCGTGGGAGGATAGGGGCCGCGGTTAGCATGGCCGTGGTTGACGTTGGCAGCTAGCAGTGTTGGCGTCTGACAGTACCAGGGTTTTTTCAACATGTGAGTGTTTTTTCAAGACCTGTAGAAAGTTAAGTTCTGTGTCGTCGTCAACAAAACACATGGCAAATTAAACTTCAGACTCTCCTTTATCATCAGAAAAAACAACAACACTTGTTTCTACCTGTTTCCATTCTTTAGTTATAGCCTCCAGAACATGGGTGGGTATCACTAAAAACTGCTGATTTCTCAGAACATCCTGAGAAAATGCAGGTGCAGTACTAACAGTGGCCACTAGGTGGCACTATACAATGCCACCATACAACCCACAGTTGGCTTGCGGTGCCCTCTGGCGGTTCGATAGCTGTACTGCACCCACAATAAAACCCAAAGATGTGACAATGTGACTTTGGCACTCAGACGCTGAGTTAAAGACATCAAAATGCATTTCCAAACTAGGCGTTTTTGCTGTGGCACAGATCACCTTGCGATCACTTCCCCTCATGGTCATCTACGGCACGTCCGCTTGTCTCTGCTCTAACATCCCCCTTTCACATGCTGTCAATAAAATGAGAAAATGAGACATTACCTGGATTTTCTTGGTATGAAAATGGTTTCCACTCATGTTCTGTTCAAAACTTTGGATTGAATATCGATCCCAATGATGAATGTTTTCAAACGCGATCAAACGTGGTGCTGCCTCAGCCCTAAAAGCAGAGCAGTGAACGGAGAAGAAATAGAAAAATTGAGTGAGGCGCATGAGAAATAGAGAGAGAGAGAGAGGGAAGAGAGACAGCATTTAAGCCATTCGTGTGTCTGCGTGTGTCTGTGTGTGTGTGTGTGTGTATCTGTGAGTGTCTATGTTCATGTGTGCCACCAACCCTCTGCAGCCTAGGAATAAAGATTGGGACACCACATGGTGCCTCCATTCGGCCCGGTCCGCACAGCAGGATGGAAGTCTAGCTGAGATGAAGACATTCACACCATCAGAGAAACATTCTGGTTCAGAATTAATACCATAAGGAATGGATATAAAATGAAGGGGGGATGGAGAGAGGGAGGGATATTCTGTTTTGATTATTATTTTTTTTTTTTAATGTTCCCTCTCGTTCTCCGTCAACAGTTATGTTATTAACAACCCAACAGATTTTTATATTGGGCCAAAATCACGATTGGTTACAGAACTCCTTTAATTGTTGTTAATGTTAATTAATTTTGATTGATTGGTTAACAGAACTCCTTTAACGGAGAACTGGAGAAAAAAAAGAGATTGAAATTTTCAATCAATCGCAAGTTGAACTAGTAAGTACAGCTTTTAATTAGTTCAAATATCAAGCTGCACAGCCAATTGCTGTAGGCAATCGACTGCTTATAATGTCCTCTCATATGCAATGTCTTGACAGTCATGGTACTCCTATCCCAGCCCCTGTTGCTCCCATTGCATTCTGGGAACTCTCACTTTCCCAACTGATCTGATTCTAACCTACCATGCGTTGTGTGTGTTAAGTTTATCCCGCAGCACCCCCCTGGTGTCATTTTACACCCATTAGGGTGAACAGGTTTATTTTGGTAGGGGGCATGGGCCATCAGTTCTGGGAACTTAAGTAAACTACCGGTGTATTCAATAATTTTCGACGTTGCAGTCAGGTCAGGTCTGGGGTTAAATAATGTTTGCAGCCAGATCACAACGGCAAACTGCGGCAATACACTTGCGCATGGCCTGTGTTCACATTTGGCTGCTACCGCTGCGGATACATCATCTGTGAGCGAAGCATTCGTTGTCGAGAGTATATATACAGTATAAATATATGTCGACAGTCACCGCAGTTTCATGGTTGTGTTTGGTGGAATGTGGTATTACTGAGCAATTATAATAATAATAATAATACAAGGCGAGGAGAAGGTGTAAGGGGCTGCCTTCCGGTGCAACTCCTTTAACGCTCAGCTCTCATTCCCTTTCAGACGGAACACAACTCCCACGGTGGCGTTTGTGTTGCTATCAAAGCCGTTCTTTGAGTGCTGTGTTTATTATTGTGCAGAGACTCGCTACTGCAAACGAACAGACATGCAACGTCTGCATGCAAATCACTCATTCACCACGTCGCACGTCCACTGCAAAGCAGCCAATGGTCACAGAGGTGCAAAGAGTCGTCATGCAACAGAAAGCCCCCAGTGCCAGCCACTCCGGGGGGAAACCCGACGTGGCAAAAACCTGCGACTCATCAAAACATGTTGACCATGAACCGTGTTGTCGTTTTGTGAATTGATCTGTGATTCTGGCGATTCTTACATTTTATGTGGGTTCCGTCTGTACGGACCCTTAGCCGTTTTCTGTTTGGGCTTACCCTTTGTTGGCTCCAGTGCGATGACAACCTCTTCTGGGGCTGCTGGTTCCTCTAGGGCAGGGGATCTTAACCTTTTTCATCATCCAATGGCGGCTGCTGCCATACAAGCCGCTCACCACGACCCATTGGGAGCAATTTGGGGCTCAGTGTCTTTCCCAAGGGCACTTTGGCATGGTGACTGTCAGGGATTCAAACCATCAACCTTTTGGTTTTCAACCCTCCAGTCATTGGAATGGCTGGTCTACCAACCGAGCTACAGGTTTTCTTAGTCTGCAACATTAAGGCAAGTAATTGCCAACATGAAGGCAGTTTGATTTGAGTTGATTACAAACAAGCTGAGCCTTTTAAGGTTTTATCAGACTCGCCAACTGCTAAATGACTCTAATGAACCGTAGATTAGTGACTAATAATCAAACTCACTGAACATAATAGCAGGTTGCCCTGATTTCTGACACAGATCTGTGTGAAGCACAACAATGAAATAACACGAAGCAGATTAATTTGGAACCGTTATCAGACTTAGAACACACATGACACAGTCAAATCGGGGCGGCGAGCGGTCATGGTTTAATTAATCATCACACTGGATTTTAATTAGTTCGGTCTAATGGATTATGTTGTTACCAAGACACTCCACCGGCAACACAATTAATTGACAGACAAAATATTCACAACCAGTGGATTATTTCATTTATTCATGTTAAAGAGAGAGGGGGGGCTGTGTGGGTTTGCTCACAAATTTAATTTATTGCCAATTTTTAAAGTCAATATCTTTCATTGCATCAACACAAAAATATTGCCTGTGTCCGAAATCACTTCCTTTTCCCTACATAGTGCACTATAGTCTGTGTGCTTTTTTTGTTTGCTTGTTTGTTTGTTTATTTGATTGTTTGTTTGAACGTTTCGTTGTCCATTTGATTGTTTGCTTGTTTGATTGTTTGCTTGTTTGTTTGATCTTATGTTTGTTTATTTTTAATTATCTCCACAGAAAAGTATGATGAACGATTTTTTAGCTTCAGATAACAAGTTCAAAACTTCCACCACTCGGCCTGGTTTCATTTATTTAATTTTTATTGTATCCACAAGCACATCAGCAAAAATATTTCAATAGTCTAGGGTGCTAGCTGAGGTGGTTTGGAAAAAATAGAGCCAAAATGTGTACAGCAATGATATTTTATAGGCTAGATCCGTGGTCATTTGTGTTAAGTTAAAAACACCCCAAAGAACCCTACGAATGCAAGAGTTAATATGTCAAGTTAACTTTTTGGCAAAAAGTCTCTCCTCGGAGTGCAATCGGAGGGGTGAATGCCGCACTACTGATGTAATCCCCACCTGCCATAGCTTGGGAATCAACTGAGTCTCTTGGAGTCAACCAAGGGGAGAGGCTCTGTAAACTGTATTTATACAGCACCTTTCATGCAGAGCAACACATCGTGTGCTACAGAAACAACAGTACAACATTACCCACTGCCTCCCCAACATAAGCAAACAGGCACATACTTACCCACCAGGGGCGTTTTATTAGCTAAAAAATTCTGACTCAGACTTCCGATCAATTTTTTCCTCTAAATTTGTTCTGGGCACCCCCAGGGGGTGTCTCACCCAGGGTAGCACCGCTAGCAGCGCCCCTGTTACCCACAGCCACACACATAGACACACATACAGTAGGCTCCATTAGGGGTGTTCGATCTGACGATTCAAACCCGTCCGACGATTCTAAGCTGTCTCGATCTGCCATTTCTAATAGATCGGTAGGATCACGATCGTTCTATCTATGTATTTCTATGCTTTAATACCACGCCCACTCGTGACACATCACGCTTCTTCATCCGCTTGACCAAAACAACAACACATGTGGCGTTTGCCATGTCGGAGGCAAAACTCAACATCCATTGTATGGATGGTTTGGTTTTCGTCAAAGTGAACCGGCGCAAATTCTGCAAAACCGGCAGAGAGAAAGTCACGCTGCGAGTCCTCTGCGGTGCTGCTGCTGCGGCGGGTCTCTGCGGCGTGTTGAATGTCTGTTCACCGCGACACAGAGCGAGTCCGCGCCGGCAGCAGCACGACTCAGCACCCGCTCCGCCGAACGGAGGAAGCTGAAGTTGGCTTCACATTCGCCCAACTCCACAACTTCAGCTTCCTACGGCGAACACAGACGCACAACACGCTGCAGAGACTACAGTCCCCGGGTGTTAAAACGTTACCAGCAGCGGGTCGATAGCGTGTGTTTGTCCGATACACGCAATGCTACGAAACCTGTTGTACGAAGCGTGTTGTAGATATAACAATAATGATAATATAAAGTATAATGTGTGTATATAACAATAATAATATAAATTATATTGTGTGTGTGTGTGTGTATGTATGTATGTATGTATGTATGTATGTATGTATGTATGTATGTATATATATA
>OMKY01180745.1:0-11434 GCA_900302395.1 Bregmaceros cantori
CATTTTATTTAGAGGCGCCTTCCAAGGCACTCAAGGTCACCTTACAAAAGTATAAAAGAAACAACAATAAAATAAAGTAGAGAAAATAAACAAACATCAATTACATCAATTACACTGAGAAGGCAATTTTAAAAAGGTGGGTTGTGAGGTTGGTCTTGAAGGTAGAGATTGAGTCCGATTGTCTTATGGGTTGGGGGAGTGAGTTCCAGAGTATAGGCACTGAACAGCTGAATGCTGGGGCGCCCATGGTGCTGAGGCGGAAAGTGGGGGTGAGTAGGAGTCCGGAGGAGGATGAGCGCAGGGTATGGGCGGGAGTATACTCTTGGAGAAGGTCACAGAGGTAAGTTGGAGCAGAATTGTGGAGAGCTTTATGGGTTAGCAGAAAGTCGTATGATGAGGTGAAGATGTATATAGATTCTCTCCTTTTTCTTTCTTTTTTCCGGAACCCCAACCCTCCCCAACCCCAAGTTCTACTGGAACATACTCTTTACTTTATTAACATTATCTATATTCAGGATGTCACAATAAATTAAATGACTTTGTAATTCTCGTTGGATAGCATTAACATCACTGACTCAATAGGTATTCATAGAATGAGTGTCGATGTCTGGGCTTAATAGGGCTGTTGCACGTGACACCACAGCTTGACTGCGGCAGACATTTTGCTGGTATCACATACGATGAAGTATCCGTACGGTTAAGTGGTATATCTTACTACTTCACGTCCATTATATTGGGGAAATACAGTGGATGTACTTATGCTGCCATCCACTGGCGATTGATAGCATATTACGATGAACAAATCAATAATAGACGACTTTTAAACTGCAATGCTATGTCTGACCTTGATGATACCATCATCATGTTTGCCGCCGCCAACAGCCCTATTCTTAATATGGACACTATTACTATCAATAATATGGATTTTATTTCTAGGCCCAAAATAGCCCTACTCCAATGATTGAACTGTTTTGAGAAGTGGCCGAATAGATGCTTTGAGGATAGTGGTTATAAAAATAGTTGAGATCTCAGCTCTTGCTTTTCAGATGCAGGATGAACACACATCCACTGATCCTTGTGTGGGTTTGTGTGTGAGAGAGAACATGTCTGTGTAGGTCTGCACCAAAAGGACACACAGACTCTGTAATTGTAGTGCCACACACATATACACACACGCACGCACGCACACACACACAAACACACACACCCACACCACCAAACCAGGGACACTTTGGGCCTTTTTCAACTTGCTATTAGGCGCGGACAGCTCGACAGCTGATGCCGGTTGTGAACAAGTCATCTAGGATCGGGAACTTGGTCAAGCGGGCACGCACCACTTTTTCCCCTCAACAGCAACTATTATCCATCATCGAGATGCTCAGCAGCTCACCAATGGGTCACATTTCACTCTCAAGTCTCTCCTGGACACGTTGTTCCATATCCTGCCGACTATACTGCCAATGAATTCGACCATAAATGACCTTGGTTCGTTCAAGTTAACTTTTTGTGTCTGGCACAAAGTGTACTAGAGCCATGCAAGTATGCTGATAGAGACATGATTCAGCCTCTTTGGCACCCGAGTCCAACTCAAAGCAGCATTTGGAAACTTTTTGAATGCCCAAAAGTTATGAAATTACTAAATCAAACTGACAATGCACCTAGGCCCAGCAGCTACTGAAAAACTGCCATTTCCGTCCTGTAGCTGGATCCAAACATCTGCCTTATCTGGGTTGGCTCTTTCTGCCAGGGCACTGTCACAGACGCTTCTCTGCTGCTTGTCTCACTACCATGCAGGACATGGACAGTCATTTTCAGTGCACGACTTTGTTCCCTACTGCCGTGGACCACCTCTTTTGGTCCGCTTTGGAATGTGTTTCAGTCAACTTTGGGCCGATCACTTTTGAATTTCATTGTGTGTATGTTCAAATCAAAACAGGGTGGGTATTTGTCCATCGAGGGTATGTGTCCATCGATTATGAAAGTCATAAAAAATTATATGTGGCAAATTCAATCATATGTACCATCAAATGGTACATATGTGAAATTTTATATATATATATATATATATATATATATATATATATGTATGTATGTATGTATGTATGTATGTATGTATGTATGTATGTATGTATGTATAATTATTTTTTATTCCGATTATTATATTATTATTATTATTTTATTCCGACTATTATTATTATTAACATGTTAAGGTACTTCACTTATTGCACCGTCAAGAGGTGCTTCAGTTTTCTTCAGGAGATGGTGTTGTTCGGTCATTACAAAAATGACATGAAGAAACGGTCAGAAATGGTTAACTGTACAGACGCAGGCATGTCTGCCCCCAAAAACGTGGCGTGAGGAATCCATCGTCTGCACTCAAGGTAGGATGCCAAGTAATTACAGTCTCACACGCAGACAACACACAGCGCTGATATCACCCGCAGAGACACTTAAAAGTCTTTGGAAACGAGGGCTTGGCGGGACGCTTCATGCAACGACGCATGCGCGAGACCGCGCTGCTGCTCGCGGTAGGCTATGTCTCCTGCCATCCAACCACTGAGCGTGATGATTAATTGGAGGCAACCAGCGATAGCGCTGCGACTCGCTGTCATTGGGAGCGACTATAACAAAAAGACACCATTGGAAGATTAGCCAAGCACGTTAGGCACAGAGTGAACCATGAAATTGCTTTTTTCCCCTCCTGCCGTGACAGCAGAGCTGTGACTCTTGGTCACTAGACATGGAAGTAGATGGCAGGGCCACAGATTTGTGTGCATCTGCGCAGAGCAGGGTAGCATAATTCCTCATGGAATCAGATTACAGAAAAGTACAGAGTACAGAAGAGATCATTTAGTATATTATATCTATATGTTATATAGATTACATGTAAATTCCCCTAAAATTTGTATTCCATGCAGTAGTACACTAATTGCTGCCCGTTTATCAATTTGCACTAAAATCATACTCTACTGACTGGCTCCTAGGGCTGAACGATTTTTACAAAAAATGTAAACCTCAATTTTGGTTCCAAAAAACAAAATTTTCGTTTTTTTGTCGGTTTTTCAAAACGGCACTATACATTCACCAGTAATTCCACCCTCCGCCCCCAAACGTGTCACCCGAACACTGCAACAGTCAATACTAATATACACTTTGGATTATTATTATCTATTTAAAAGTATTTATTAAAACGTATGAATAAACACTAAATATTTGAGGATTCAAGATTAATATTATGAAAACAGTTAACTTCATTTGATAAATTGAAATACAGCGCTGAAGGAATAGAGTTTTGCTGCGAATGATGGGATTTCACCTCACAATTTTGGATCAGTTCAATATTTCCAGTTCTTTAAATAAATACAATATCCACCTGTCTGTGGTTTTAATTAAAGTTATCAATAGTGTTCTTCATGTAGTTAACGAATCGCACATTGTTAATGTGAATTGGGATTATTTGACAATGTTTCGGACACCCAAACCCTCGTAGTTCAGTATGAACAATTTGTTTCTGTAGGACACATCACCACCTCAGCGCTAGCATTTGCTAACAACAGCTAAGAACACCCAAGTCGAGACGCGGTCTCCAGCTTGTACACAGTTGGAACAAGTTTAAAATATTCTGTAACGGTCTTCGTGCATCGTGTTGGACTATATCTCCACAACCTCGTTTTGGTTTAACGCAGGCGTGCTAAACGCCCCCCAACGAAGCCGAGTTGCAGTCGGGCAAGTGTTAACGCTGGAAGACTGGAGTTCGGCACCCGGCTCTTTCGACCCGATTCAAATTATAATTAATTCGACATCAGTCGGAAAGTGCTCAATTGCTCGGAAAGCCCGCCTGAACGCCCGAAAGAAGGATACACAAATGGCCCGCGCGTTGCGCGCAGGAGTGGATGGCTGGCTTGATACGCCTCCATGACCACTCTGTCCGGGGCGCTCGGGATGAGAACCGTATCCATGAAAGCACTCCACTCCCACCCACGGCACACCTAAACAAGCCCCCAGCCTAAGTTCCCGCCACCCAACACACCGTCTGCGGCGGTGCACGGACAAATACAAGGGACGACCGCATGCACTCGAATTCCCAAACATATTGACACACAGCCGTTCCACACATGATGCACGGAGAAACCGACGCTTTGAAGAAACCAAAATCGCGGTGCTTTCATTTTCGGTTTTTGGTCTGAAACCGAAAATCTTTCAGCCTTACTGGTGCCCAAGGACAATAATCTTATACCTCAGTGCCACTAGTACAATGTTTGAATCCTGGGAGGTTGGGTCCACTCTTTCTCTCTCTCAATCCCTGTTTCTTTGTGTGCCTTATAGTCCAGTGAATCTTATATATGAAAAAAGTTTGGAAATTGTTGTGGCCGGAGTTGTTCGCAAACTCCACGTGCTGACAATCTACGCTCTGCGTTCATCAGGACGATGCCGATCCAGGTCTGATGCGGCGGGATAAAATCGCCTTGGTAGGTACACAACCTAGACAAACCGTTATTGTACGCACCTCTGATCATATCGGTCACGGATGGCTCTGTTGGATCTACGGCGATTCCTGCTTTGATTTACTAGACAATTGAACTCTGAGTGGTCACCAAACTTAAAATATAATTTCTATTAAAGGAGTTTGTAAATCCATTTATTCCATTCTCTCTTGGGTTCTCTTTAATTGTTGTTTGCCTGCGCCTTATAGCCAGGTGTGGTTCATTGAGCAGAAAATATGGTAATCTTCTTTAGTTTTGTTTTTTATTGTCTTGTTAATCGATATATATAAATAAAATATTGTTATTATTATTATTATTATTATTATTATTATTATTATTATTATTATTATTATTATTATTATTATATTACAGTTATTTCTATCAGCGGCCTTTCATTGGTGCTTGCCGACTTTGGACAACTCTCTCCTCTGGCTCTCCCCCTGTGTGTAAAGCTATTTTGTCAACTTATCCCTGGGAACAATTCTGGAAGCATCTAAGGGCCCCAGCAGGAAGCTAATAGTGCCACCACCCCTACCGGTTGGGGCCCGGGGCCCTTGTGCCACAGCATTATCTACTTCACACATATTAAGGATCACATGCCGCAATTTCACGGTACAGCGGGGGGAACTTTGCCCCACGGCATACCCCTAACATCCCCTACCGCCCCTACGCATTGCTGGCCCACCCTCTTCCCTCTTAGCGGCATTGACAAGACGAGAAGAAAGTGTAGCGATGTATAGAAAGGGAGGAGGGTAACAAGCGGCTGCAGAGGAGTTTGCGCGCCAAAGGTTGAATACCATACAATCATTTCTGAAATGAGCGTTACTTCCAGTTCATGTTTCCTATTGGACTGCACACTAAAACTAGCTGGTGCTCAGATCTTCATATGCAAACATCGTCTATTTGCAAGAAAAGGGAGAGCTTGGCAGCTTGCCACAACTATTATATATAATCTTCACAACAACGCAATACGTGCCTTGACTGTCTCACATCAGAGTTGCAGCTGTTCCAATACTGCAGCACTACACTTACAACTGTGGCCACGTAATCACGAACAACATTACAATCAGAAACTAGAAGAATGCAGGGATATCCCCAAAATGCGATAGAAGCATCAATAAACCCCAAAATATTGTAGAGCCATGCTTGCTGTAATAATTGTGATGTCTCAGGGGCCTATTACAGGCCAGATTAGACCGTCATGCTTTCAGTGTTAAGTGGCAGGTATATGTCCAAGACGAATAAAAATAATCTTGTATCTTGATGTATCTCAATTAATCTACCTCTTATAGAATGTTGGCATACATTTTTGCTATCACACGAAGGAAAAAATCAGCCATTTTATGCCTTATATGAAATTAAATGTGTACTCATCTTAAAAACAAACAACTATTATGAGACCAAAGCTAAAGAAATCTATTCACCCAGTCAGAAGTTGTGGCCATCTTGAATTCAGCCGTTCGTGAGTGTTGCCCTCGAAAATCTCATCAGTTCACAAACCTACCCTAGAGAATTAACACTCCGAATCGGAGACAAACCACCCATCCATTCAAAAGTTATCACGTTAACACAAAGGACCTGATGCGGTGCACGCAAAAACCATTACAGCCTCTACGCTCCGCATTCCAGGGATATAATGAACTTCATTGCCTAGAACGTTTGTCGGGAGCGGTTGATTTGCTCTTACAACACCAGTGGTCCTCGATGCTGGACACAAAAATGAGCTGCTGGGCCAGAGTTGATTGGCAAGAAGAACCAAAAACGTCCTCTACAAGGAAAATGTAGGAATTAGCCAATCAAGAATTGACTGGAGATCTCTGCCCAATGATCAGGAAATAAAATGTGCCTCTAAGCATGCAATATAGATATTAATTAACATATACACATAAGCGCCCTACCACAGCCCAGATGTTGTAAGATTTCCAGAGGCTGTCAGCCGTTGGTTACAGCCTTACACTGTAAGATTATTTCATGGTGCCATGTCTGAATTCATGTGTATGGGTGTTAGAGGTTTGTATTTGAGAAAATAAACTAGAAAAAAAAAACCTGTGTGTGTGTGTGTGTGTGTACACGGCGCATGCGGTTGTGTTCTCGGTGGAGTGAATTTTGTCAACACGCCACTTCAGCTTGAAGACATTTCCACTGTCATTTTCTTTTGCTACTTCAGTGTGTAATGTTCCTGTCCTCCTTCAGTGTGTAATGCCTTCGACCCCCACCAAACCCATTCCTGCTCTCTCCCTTTTTTTGTGCACTCTGTCTCTCACTTTCCCATGCTCACTCTCTCTCTGTCACTCACTCGTTCTCTGGCGTTCGTGCTCTCTCTCTCTCTCTCTCTCTCTCTCTCTCTCTGACTCCCCCTCTCTCCTCCCCTTTTCCATCTTCTCAGTGGCCAGACGACGGTGCAGTGAGGTGCCGTGCAGCAGGCTGGTGAATGGTGTGTTATTACCCAGCGGGAGACAATATCATTACAGCATATTTGCAGTGGAGAGCTTTGCAGAGAATGGCGGCGGTGGTGGTGTCTTGTGCTTGCTACACTGATCTAACGAGCCCGCCGAGGATGGTGAATTACCCACTCTCGGTGCGGGATCTCAAACACTGGCAGTTATAGAGGCATGGCAACTAGGCAAGGTGACTTCCTATAGGGTTTAAGCCAGACACACAGACAGACTCACAATTTTATTTAGGTACTATATACTTTATTTTATTTTCGGAAGACTTCAACTAGTAATGGCAATTGTTTAAATGTATAATGTTTGGTTTAATCATTGTTAGATAGAAAATGAAAAAAGGTTATTGCTTGCAAGATGAAGCAAGTAGAGTACACTATTCTTCCATAACACTACTGCATGTTTTCGCCATACCAACATATTTCAAAATATGAAATTATCCACAATTATTGTTAATTGCGGCTCTAATATATGTATATAAAAGGACCAAGGTCCACCGGGACAAAACACTCCTTTTGGGAACTGCACTCCAACACAGCACTTTCTGCCTACATTCGTTATATTCTCTACTACTAACAGTTTGCCTTAAGGGGCTTTTCCATTGGAGTTCGGCGACGCTTGTCACGGGCTGCGCGAATACTCTAAATACGCGCGCGTGCCAGTGGTGTTTCAATTTGAGTGGACGCTCGTGACAAGCGGCCCGTCCGCTCTTCACAAACGGAGAGGGCACCGTGCCTCCCGCCGGGAGGCACTTACATGGGATTTTCACCGTCAGCGACAAGCGTCACCGACAAGCGTCACCGAACTCCAATGGAAAAGCACTGTTACTCAAATGGCCCACTGTGACAATTGCACTGAAATATAGTGGACTATATTTCAATCCACTGACGTTTTGGTCCACTGAAATATTGTTTTGTTTGTTTTGTTTTTATTATTGCGCTATCAACATGTCTGCCCCCAGCGAACAGTAGTGTGCATTCATCCGCGATGTTAACATCATTCCATTTCCATGGCGGCTGTTTATATAATATATATACATAACGACCGCTTTTAAGCAATCATCCGGGCAACCATCCCTCTCAACGCACTGGAATTTAACCTGGATAGCACCCTATGTACTAAAAGTAGTGCTGAATTTGAGACACAGTGTTATTCTTGATACTCTTTTCTACTTCCCTACTACGCTATCTACTGACTACGGTGGCCTACCGCTCCCCAAACCCACACTTCCTTAAGATTCCTATCTCACGTTCCCCTAAGCCCAGAGAAGGAGGTCCAGATGACAAGAGAAAAAACAGATACATCACCATAGGTGGTCACAGGTTCTCCAGAAGAAGATTATGTGCCCATTAGTGATGTGCGGAATGCGGCTGAACCCACGGACCCCGTGGATCAGTTGCATGACAAACTATTTTAGAAGTTTGGGATTTCGGAAGATAGGGTGGATATTTTCACCCATGTGTTCCGAAATCTAGGGATTAATTTCAGAAGATAGGGTTTTCGAAAGGCAGGGATTTAGAAGTGGTGGATTCAATTTTGAAAATCTGTGAAAAAAATGTGTGAAAATGAATAGTAGGTGGATACATATGCTTAGCAGCAGTTGTGGATTAAAAAAAAACATTTAATCCGTACATCTCTAGTGCCTACACAGCAGCCAATGTCTTGCTTGGGGGCAAATTCTCTGGCTCCCATTTTTCAATTACTCGACTGAAAGGGTCACCTGTCAGTATACGGTCCTTTAGTGGCACTTGATTATTGAGTGCCTTGAACACCAGAAGGAGCACTTTCTAGAGTCAGCAAGATTCTAGAGCCAGCATACTTAGGTCCTAGGGTCCTTGCAACCAAAATTTGAAGCTGATGTAGGGATCAGATATCTTCCTCATGCATCTTGCCATATATCGCCCAGAGCCCTCATGCAGTTTTACCTGCAAAGAAGTAATTGTCAATGAGGACCCATCAAGTAAGTCACGTCCCTGCACCAGCCAGGAGGAGGTTCCTGGGGAACTTTGGAAGGAGAAACATGCCTTCGGTCATATATTGGTTCCGGAGTAAAAAGATGGATGCTATTATTGTTTTTGTATCACATGTTTACTCATTTAACCACAAACCTGCAGTGCATAGCAAGACAGCCACCCAATACCCAGTAAAGCCAACAATGCAAGCCTTACACTGTCTGAACACTGTACACTGCCAGTGTACAACCTGTCTGAAAGCAACAAGTCTTTGAGGACGACTCCCCACCCCCTTACAAACAAGCTGCAACTTGACTAAATGAAGATGCATCTCAAGACTGTATCGACGAGGGCCCTGATCTAAACCAAACACTGGATGCTCGGCTCGGCATCAATCTCGACGACAGATACTCCAACAGGACTCTGGTGTGCTTGTGTGGCGAGCACAGAGAGGCCCTCAACACACCGCAGGCTGAGCCCCATCCTTGCATATCAAAAGAGACGGCACTAAATTAACCTCAGTCTAATGGGATTCAGGTGCACGCCGCAAATTACTCTTTTCTTATTAAAGAAATGCACCAAATGGAAGACAGCATGAATTGATTTCCTTTTACTTCAGGCACACACAGGCACATACACACACACACAGACCTGTTGCACACACACTCATGGACACACACACACAGATACACTTAAAAGCTTGCGCATGAAGATACATAAACATAACATAATGTACACAATGCATGCACAGTCTCACACACAGACACACACAGTTACATACTCTACATACATATTCACACAGACGCAGCTATGCATACACATGCAAACACAGAAACATAATTGTATTTGGATACACACAGACAGATGCATACAAACATGGAATCTGACAAACACACACACTGATACACAAAAACAATTGCACATAGATGGGGTTGGGAAGTAACAGATTACATGTAACGCGATTAAATAACATTTAGTGCAGCCTCGTCATGTAACTGCAAAGGGTTACTTAATACTAATAAAGAAACCTTCCCAACCTTGCATATAGATGCACAGATGATCACAGTTATACAGAAACACACACGGTAGAGCCAAGAGAGAAATCTGTGACGACACATACATCCAAACTAATATTGAGATGAGGAGATATACCATTAATTCTCACCATTTTATCTTGTCATTTTATCCTGATATGGTTGGAGAGGATATGATTATGTGAGCAGCTGTATGAAAATGCACTTTGTCTGACAACGCTGTGGGTTAACAGATTGGTTCATTCAAGGAATCATACCAGGCACGACATGTTAGGTCAGACAGGGGCAAAGTGTGGCCCGTGGGCCATATGCGGCCCATTGTGCTTCTTCATCCCACCTACCTACACATCTCGGAAGTAGCAAACCTTACCCTGGTTTACAAAATACTTAACAGCGCAGCCAACTATGAATATTCTGAGTTTCTATGATGCAATCAAACAGCTCCTGCTTAGAAAACAAATAAGCCGACAATAAGCTCTAATTGTCTATGACAATTTCACCAAACCAAAATCCTTAAAAACAACACCAGCTCTGCTAGAATAAATGGACCCCTAACCAGTAACCACGGCCCCCAAGCCACATGTTTGAGATCCCTGTGTGATTTCTGATGTCACATCGTAGACCAAAAGTTCCATTCATGTTATTATTGTACTTCCCTTTTTTTTCTTTCTAAACATGACTGAATGTCAGCAATGTCCACACAATAGGCTTGCATTGGGGCATGGGGTTGCAGCAATCAAATATGTCAATTTATCAAATCTTTTCTGATGGGACAGATCTCCTAAAGGCATTTCCATCAGAATTACTATGATATTAATGCCAGGTAACTTGTTTAGGGCTCTCCAGATTGTGTCAGCTGGCAATCACTTTATCACTATATTATGTCGTGGGCATAAGCAGCCATGTACAGCATTGGCATGTCAAGTGATCACCATATTGGATAATTTTGAACACCTGATTGTAAAACATTTCAGACTGAAATTGTTTTAGGACAACGCTGCCTTAACAAAAATATGATAAACAAGAAGCACTCAGAGATTTCAAACCTGCGCTTAACCCCTAAACCTAACCCCTAAACCTAACCCCTAAATCTAGGCTAACCTAAAATAAAAAATAAATAAAAAAAATAAATAAATAAAAAAAAGCGCAATTTGCAGGTTGGAAAAAAAGATCCAAAGAAGTGCTCGCGTCAGAATTCGAGCTCGGGACGTTGTCGTTAAAGGCAACTATATTACCACTGCACTATACAAGCTGAGATGGGGAGCAGACAACTTTAAGTTGCTATAGGCGGCGCGTCAGTCATGTTTTAATTCTGAAACATCCCGAATGCGATTGGAAACATTCGGAAATGGCACCACCGGTCAAAAACTACATCAGGCGCAGCTGCGGGAGACACGTGTGACGTCACTACGGAGAACGGGGATCCTTCACCCGTTAATAATAATAATGAACTATGACTATTATGTTACTTATTGGCTACAGTAATGCACCAAAATGGACTCACTTCTTCGTCATCG